>SJXQ01006699.1:398961-421155 GCA_006408695.1 Aepyceros melampus | reverse complement strand
GGACTGTGAAGAAGGCTGAGCGCCGAAGAATTGATGCTTTTGAACTGTGGTGTTGGAGAAGACTCTTGAAAGTCCCTTGGACTGCAAGGAGATCCAACCAGTCCATTCTGAAGGAGATCAGCCCTGGGATTTCTTTGGAGGGAATGATGCTAAAGCTGAAACCCCAGTACTTTGGCCACCTCATGCGAGGAGTTGACTCATTGGAAAAGACCCTGATGCTGGGAGGGATTGGGGGCAGGAAGATAAGGGGACGACCGAGGATGAGATGGCTGGATGGCATCACGGACTCAATGGACGTGAGTCTGAGTGAACTCCAGGAGATGGTGATGGACAGGGAGGCCTGGCGTGCTGCAATTCATGGAGTCGCAAAGAGTCAGACATGACTGAGCGACTGAACTGAAGTGAACTGAACTGAAGGGTATAGTCAGTTCTAAAAGGTCTTGCAGGTCTTCATAGAACCATTTAACTTCAGCTTCTTCAGCGTTACTGGTTGGAGTATAGACTTGTATTACTGTGATATTGAATTGGTTGCCTTGGAAACGAAAAGAGATCATTCTGTCGTTTTTGAGATTGCATCGAAGTACTACATTTTGGACTCTTTTGTTGACCATGATGGATACTCCATTTCTTCTAAGAGATTCCTGCCCACAGTAGTAGATATGGTCATCTGAGTTAATTCACCCATTCCGGTCCATTTTAGTTCACTGATTCCTAGAATGTCGATGTTCACTCTTGCCATCTCCTGTTTGACCACTTCCAATTTGCCTTGATTCATGGACCTGACATTGCAGGTTCCTAAAAGAGCAATATTGCTCTTTACAACATGGGACCTTGCTTCTATCACCAGTTACATCCACAACTGGGTATTGTTTTTGCTTTGGCTCCATCCCTTCATTCTTTCTGAAGTTATTTCTCCACTGATCTCCAGTAGCATATTGGGCACGTGCCGACCTGGGGAGTTCCTCTTTCAGTATCCTATCATTTTGCCTTTTCATACTGTTCATGGGGTTCTCAAGGCAAGAATGCTGAAATGGTTTGCCATTCCCTTCTCCAGTGGACCACATTCTGTCAGACCTCTCCACTATGCCAGCCCATCTTGGGTGACCCCACAGAACATGGCTTAGTTTCATTGAGTTAGACAAGGCTGTGGTCCTAGTGTGATTAGATTGACTAGTTTTCTGTGGTTATGGTTTCAGTGTGTCTGCCCTCTTGCAACATCTACCGTCCTACTTGGGTTTCTCTTACCTTGGACGTGGGGTATCTCTTCACGGCTGCTCCAGCAAAGCACAGCCGCTGCTCCTTACCTTGGATGAGGGGTATCTCCTCACCGCCGCCTCTCCCAACCTTGAACATGGACTAGCTCCTCTAGGCTCTCCTGCGCCTGCACAACCACCACTCCTTGGACGTGGTGTCGCTCCTCCTTGCTGCCGCCCCTGGCCTCAGGCAGGGGTAGCTCCTCTAAAAACTAGCTGGTGCCTTTCCTAACAAAGTAAGAGAAGGTAAAGTCCCAGTGATCGTCCAGCCCCGCTTTCACCGAGTCCTGGTCTCATTGCTGTTGTAGCCACGCGGAGCCAGGGCCAGCCCTCTGTCATCAGTGCAGCGGTTACTCCTTGGAAGAAAAGTTATGACCAACCTAGATAGCATATTCAAAAGCAGAGACATTACTTTGCCGACTAAGGTCTGTCTAGTCAAGGCTATGGTTTTTCCTGTGGTCATGTATGGATGTGAGAGTTGGACTGTGAAGAAGGCTGAGCGCCGAAGAATTGATGCTTTTGAACTGTGGTGTTGGAAAAGACTCTCGAGAGTCCCTTGGACTGCAAGGAGATCCAACCAGTCCATTCTGAAGGAGATCAGCCCTGGGATTTCTTTGGAGGGAATGATGCTGAAGCTGAAACTCCAGTACTTTGGCCACCTCATGCAAAGAGTTGACTCATTGGAAAAGACCCTGATGCTGGGAGGGATTGGGGCAGAAAGAGAAGGGGACGACAGAGGATGAGATGGCTGGATGGCATTACTGACTCAATGGATGTGAGTCTGAGTGAACTCCGGGAGATGGTGATGGACAGGGAGGCCTGGTGTGCTGCAACTCATGGGGTCGCAGAGTCGGACACAGCTGAGCGACTGAACTGAACTAAAGGGCATAGTCATAGAGCAGTGATTGAAAACTGGAAATATAAATGACTGTCATGAATATTTTATGTAAATTATTAAGTTTTGCACATGTTTTTACTTAGTATTAATAGGAACTCACTGTCATTATAAACAGCTCCTAAATATTCATGAACCAATCATTTGATTTGGTGTTCACTTCTAAGATCTTTTTCTTTCTTGCTGGACTTTTGGCTATTCATGAAAAGGCTTTCTATCTACCAAGACATGGGAAAGAATATGAACCTAGAATCTAATCAGTCGTTCATATTATTTTCTCCAGAGAAAAGGAAAGCTACAAAGTAGGAAAGCAGTGCAAGCTTTTCTTTTGACTGTCTTTACTTAAGCACATGTAACGTGACTTTTACGTCATACTCTATACCTAGTGATTGCTTATCTGGTCATGGAAGGAACTATGGCAGTCATCTGAGCTTTGTCAGCCAGCAAGTTATCCAAATAAAAGTTATCAATTGTGGAGAAGGTTTACATTCAGTGTGACTTTGGGAGAGACTATTGCCCTTGCCCATACTTTGAAGTACAGAGGAAACCAGAACTAACATGGTGATAACACCCACTGTACGCCATGCGTTCTCTCTTCATTGCCTAATGTAACACTGGCCACACTGTGGGGCGGACAGTTACACCTCCAAGCATTAGCACACGCCTGTAAGTGTAACCCACAAGAATATCCATCAGCTACCTTCAAAGCCACAGCAAATCAACCTACCCTCCACGTCAGACCACTTCCCTTGTCATACAGACAGAGCCTCATGACAAGGTTCCTAGCTTCCCTTTTCAACTGGATTGTCATCCTAGGCTTCTGGACAGGAGTGTGGAGGAAATGAGAGGCAGCTGTATTGCAGTGTGCTAATGAGCGAGACAATGAGGCACAAAAAGATTAACCAACTTACTCAAAGTTATTGATAAACACATACTGTTTTTGAAAACTGAAACTTTATTTCCCTTCTGCCTATGAATATGTGCTTATTGAAAGCTTAAATTTCTCAGGTACATGTAAAAATACTACCTACCCAATTACTAGCACAAGTCTGCTATTGTGGAAAAGTTTTGTGGTCTTGGGTAGATTTTAATTCTGTTATTAAACAGTGTTAGTCCCTTTTTTCTTCTGTATAAAATGGGTTGTGCATGCGTGCTCAGTCATGTCCAACTCTTTGCCGCCCCCTGGACTGTAGTCCACCAGGCTCCTCTATCCATTCCAAGTAAGAATACTGGAGTGGGTTGCCATTTCCTACTCCAGCGAATCTTTCCAACCCAGGGATTGAACCTGCATTCCCTGCATTGCAGGTGGATTCATTACCGCTGAGCCACCAGGGAAGCCCTTTAATAAAAATGGATTGTTGTTGCTGTTGTTCAGTTGCTGAGTTGAGTCCAACTCCTTGCAACCCGCTGGACTGCAGCACACCAGGCTTCCCACCCGTTCACCATCTCCTGGAGTTTGCTCAAACTCATGGCCGTTGTCAGTAATGCCATCCAACCATCTCATCCTCTGTCACTGCCTTCTCATCCTGCTTCAATCTTTCCCGGCATCAGGGTCTTTTCCAATGAGTTAGCTCTTTGCATCAGATGGCCAAAGTACTGGAGTTTCAGCTTCAGCATCAGTCCTTCCAATGAATATTCAGAGTTGATTTCCTTTAGGATTGATTGGTTTGATCTCCTTGCAGTCCAAGAGACTCAAGAGTTTTCTCCAGCACCACAATTCAGCCTTCTTTACGGTCCAGCTCTCATATCCATATATGACTATTGGAAAAACCATAGGTTTGACTATATGGACCTATGTTGGCAAAATAATGTCTCTGCTTTTTAATATGCTGTCTAGGTTTGCCATAGCTTTCCTTCCAAGGAGGAGCATATTTTAAAATGAATTATCATGTGTTATATCAAAATACCAATATAAAACTTTCCTATATTTGTAAAATATAGTCTTAGTTGTACTGTATTTTAAATAGAGGAGTTAATATTCATTGTTTCTAAGTTCCTTTAGTGTCTGATTTTTTGACTGCGTGTTTTAACTCACAAAAATATGTGATCATCCTTTCACATAACTATGTTTGATTTCAGTTTCTCCAGTTATAAAGAAAGTATCTATTCTGGGTACGTTAACTTAATGTAAGCTTGTGTTATCCTTTCAGGATTATTGAATTTAAACATTGTTTTTGTAGGTTTACATAATTATATATTTAATGCATTTTTAAACAGGAATTAAATACTTTATTCCCCAAAGATTAAACCTTGAGTGCCATCTTGTGGTTAACAAGAGAAATGGCATTAGAATGATTATTTCAAATGTCCTTTTTAAAATAAAGACATGGAAAAAATTAGGGGAGGAAAATTCTTTTAAAAAATAATTTTAGTGTCTGCTTAGATATTTTTAGAGACTGGAAGCTCAGGAACATTCAACTATCTCTAATCTTCCTTATTTCAAGCTTAAATCTAACATCTTGTGATATTCAGCTATTCCAAATTTCTTTCATTGATTTAACAGACGTTTCTTGAACACCTATCATGTACTTTTACATAGTCTGCAAAGCCATCCAGAAAATGAGAAATTGCCTCCATCTTATAAAGAAGATTTTATCAGAAAAAAAGAAAAAAATGAATTCGCTAAGGTTATACACTCAGTGAACAACAGGGCCGAAATTCAAACCCAGGCCTACTTACCAGATGCTACAGGCATGCCTTATTTGATCAGATTGAGCATCAGCTCAGACACTAAGCACCCTGGCTTTGGATGTGGGTAGAAAGCATGATTCAGAGGAGACTGCTGTGGCAGAAGGGGCTTCCCAGGTGGCACTAGTGGTAAAGAACCTGCCTGCCAAGTCAGGAAACGTAAGAGATGTGGGTTTGATCCCTGGGTCAGAAAGATGCCCGGAGGAGGGTGTGGCAACCCACTCCAGCATTCTTGCCTGGAGAATCCCATGGACAGAGGAGCCTGGCCGGCTACAGTCCATGGGATCGCAAAGAGTCAGACATGACTGAAGAGATTTAGCAGGCACCCACGTTGTGGCAGATGAGAAAGTACTGCTACTGTCCTTTGAAGCAACATGGGTAAGGCTCCCCTGTTTCTTGGACTTGCCCTTTAAGTCTCAAAATAGTCATAATGTCTTTCTCTTTCCTCCTCTTAAGTTTTCTCTTTTTCACAATAAACACACCCAGTTCTCTCAGCTGTTTTTTTTCTTAATGATTTTTTTAATCTTTATTGCTTCTCTCTTATGGATAGGATTCATTAATTTTTCTCTCAGAAGGTTGCCCCCAGATTTTACCTTGGATCTTTGGCTGTAGCACAGAATCTGATGGATCTTCCTGTATTATAGACAGTGTGGCTTAAGGCTGCTTCATCTCTCATCTCTCTTCAGAAAGAGGGGTTTCAATTCAGAAATATACTAGGCTGCTTCCTGCCAAAAAGGGAATCATTTCTTTGGTTCTGCTCCCACATAGAACACTTCTGAGAGAATGATCTCTCTCTCTCTCTTTCTCTCTCTCTTTCTCTCTCTCCCTCTCCCTCTCCCTCTCCCTCTCCCTCTCCCCATTGCCTACCCCTACAACACCCTACCCCACTCCCCAAGGCCACAGAAATGTGTTGCATGAATTTGCTTATGCCTTGGTCTAAGCAAGGTAAGACTGAAGACAGCTGTGGTTGCCTAAAGGCTTATTAGTGTATATTTTACCTGAAGGGAAGGATAAAAAGGAGGCCAAGAAGTTTCTTAGAGCTTGTTACTGAAAGTCAGGTTACTAGATGGAAGGATGTAGTAAGTTTTATGACGCTTGTTATATACATAGAGCAACTTCTCAAGAATGTTTAACAGTTTACAGAGCCACCAAAATGATAGAAAAATTTAATAAGAACAAGCATTAGAGTTTTTTGTTTTGTTATTTTTAACAATAATTATTGAACTTCCCTTATAGTCATTTTAATTGCATTTTTAATTTTAAAATTGTGACAAGATTTTTTATAATTTATATTTTCAGTTAGATAAAGGCAAATGTTTAAATGAAAGAGGAAATATCAATAGTATATAGTTTTTTGAGGACAAAGATTTACCACTGGGGGAGAAAAGGTATAAATCAAGTTATACTGTTTTCTAACTGAAGTCGTGTTTGCTTTGAGGAAAATAAGATTATAATGATTTTGTTTGCTTTGGAATTCATACAAGACTTGGTGTGCATTCCTGCTAGTTAGAGTGGCTAGAACTCTTAATTCAAAGGACACTGGATGGAAGATTCAGAAGGGTCATACATTAAGAATAGGGCTATAAAAATAAACAAGATAGGGCTAAGTCATGTCCGACTCTTGTGATCCCATGAACTATAGCCTGCCAGGCTCCTCTGTCCATGGGATTCTCCAGAAAAGAATACTGGAGTGGGTTGCCATTTCCTTCTCCAGAGGAACTTCCTCATCCAGAAATTGAACCCAGGTCTCCTGCATTGCAGGCAGATGCTTTACCGACTGAGCTTGTCTCCAAGTAAAGGCTATTCTGTGCCGGGAGCCAGCACGAGGAGTCCCGCCCGTGGCAAAGGTCATGAGGTTAAGGGGCCCGACAGGCAAAGGCGAGTCAGGCCTTAAGGCCTTAAGGGAGCCTCGCTGGATCTGCTCGTGCATCTGCCTCCAAACTAGAGTCTGCCTGCCCTACTGCATTGTGCTTTTCGCCTACTCTTCTGACATTATACAGGGGGCTATCCCCCACCACCTCTCTCTGAAAAAGAGTTAACTTAGGACTCCAGTTAATAAATCTCCTGGGTGTGACAAGGGTGTTTCAGTCCAAAAACCTCTCTGCTGGCAGACTAGCTTTTGTGACAGGATTATGCACACTCTTGCTACATGATTGTTTACAACCTCTCAACCATAAACAGCACAGAGAGTTTGGAGTATTTTGAAAGTCTTAGTTAGCATAGGGTTTTTCTAAAGATAAAAATATGTTGATGAAGGGTTTCATTGCTGAGTTAATGATTGCTGCCAGGCCTCCATATCCTCAGGCACCTGGGAGTATGTTAATCAATGTAATTGAAATGTAGAAAAAGAAATATAGTAGTTTTGATGTTAGCAATACTAGACTTTTGAGTTAATGAATTTTCTCTTTGTTATAAATCACTGTACTCCTCTTTCTTTGTTATAAATCATTGTGTCCTTGCTATATAAGAATGTAACTTTATCACTAACTTAAGACTAAGTAGATCTTAAGGGGAAACAAGTTTTCTGATCAATTAACCTTTATCAATAGAAAGAAAGGTGGGGCCATAAAATGTTAACCTGGTCTCCAGACCAGAAGATATTGTGAACAAATGTAAGACCCTTGTAAGAACAAAGATATGCTGATAAGGGTCGGAGCAGCTGACCCTGTGTGACTCTGTTTCTTACATTTTTTTCTATGTACAACTAAAAGTATAAAAGTGGACCTGGAAAATAAAGAAACAGACCAGTTCCTGGAAAGACTGGTTTCCCACATATGGTCTTTTCTCGTTCTCTTCTTTTCTGGCTGAATTCCCATCTGGAGCATGGAGGCTTGCCAAGCCTACTAATTTTGCCTGGGCTTCTAAGATCTGAAGGGGGGTGGAGGCAGTTTGTGTCCCCACTCCTTCTGGAGACCGGGAAGATGCCTGTGGCCTACGTAGGTGGTGCAAACTCCTTGTCTTGGAGTTTTATTGGTTTTCCGCATAAACCAAGTTATTTAGCCTCTTTTCTTCACTAATTTTCCTACTACACTATTCTTTCCTAATCACTCTTTATATTTCTAATTAAATAGTTCTTTCTTAGGACGCTGACTCTGTCCCCACTTCGAATTCCCTGGATCCACCGGGGCTGGACCCCTATGGAAGCCTAAACACAAACCTTGAAGTACTAAACTGATTTGTAAGATACTGAACTTCATGCCACAGCAATGGACAACTATATATAAAGGAAAATAACAAAATTCAGCACCCGGCAACATAAAATTTACTTGTCTATCATCCCATCAAAAATGATGAGTTGTACAAAAAAGCAGGAAAATATAATTCATAGCCAAAAGAAAATCTATCAGTATAAATAGATCCATAACTGATAGAGATAATAGAATTAGTAAGTGTGAACCTTAATGCAGCTTTTATACATCTTATAAAATATACTCAAGGATCTGAAGAAAATCATGAATATAATAAAAAGTAATGGAAGATATACAAAAGACTAATAGAATATCCAGAAATAAAAGAAATACAAAATACTTTAAATACAAACTACATGGAAAGAAGCAAATTAGATACTGAAGAAGAAATGACTAATGAACTTGAAAATGTAGCAATAAACACTCTTGAAAGCAAGCATAGTGAGAAAAAAAGATTTAAAGTCCCAATGTGCTGTGGGATATTATTAAGTGGTGTAAGATACACATAATTGGTGTACCCCAAAAAAAGGGACAGAAAAAATATGCAAAGAAATAATTATGGTGGAAAATTTTCCAAATTTGATGAAAGATACAAACTCAGAAATGAAGCTCAACAAATCCCAAGAAGCAGAAGTATAAAGAAACCATTCCAAGACATATAAAAATCAGATTGCTATTACTCAGTGATAGGAGAAAATCTTAAAAGCAATGAAGGTTAAACACACACACTGCATATAAAGGAACAAAGATAAGAACAACCAATAACTTCTTGTCAGAAAACTTGCAAGCCAAAAGATAATGGATGCCAGTTTTAAAGTGTTTAAAAGAAATTGTTAACCAAGAGCTTCATCAGTTCAGTTCAGTTACTCAGTTCAGTTCAGTTGCTCAAGTCATGTCTGACTCTTTCTGACCCCATGGACTTGCAGCACGTCAGGCCTCCCTGTCCATCACCAGCTCCCAGAGTTTACTCAAACTCACATCCATTGGGTCGGTGATGCCACCCCCACCATCTCATCCTCTGTCATCCCCTTCTCCCGCCTTCAATCTTTCCTAGCCTCAGGTCTTTTCAAATGAGTCAGCTCTTTCAAAGATTGCTGGGACCAGCGGAAGCTAGGAAGAGGCAAAGAAGGATTCTTCCCTGAAGCCTTTGGGGAAAGCCTGGTCCTACCAACCCCTTGTTTCTAGACTTGATTCTCCAAAACCATGAGAAATTAAATGTCTGTTATTTTAGGTCACGATGTTTGTAGTAATTTGTTATGGCTGTTCTAAGAAATTAACATACCTTCGTATACCAAATGATTTTTTATTACTCTTGAAATATTACTCTAACATCATATTTACTTTTCTAGATACTCTTCCGTGGGAAAACACATACAGAGTAATTTCAGTTCACCATATACTCAGAATGGCACCATAGCCAAAACTCATTGCTCTGCTCCTTGGGTTCACTGGATTTGTTGGCCTTATTTTTTCCAAAAGTAATGTACACTTCCCAAAATTCATAGAAATCAGACAATTTCTTCTTCTTCTTTTAACTAAATATAAATGTTTTTAATAGGTTTTTTAACCTAAGTTTCAAGAATAGGTCACTCAAATCTTAGTCTTCCAGAAAACAGAGGGGGAAAAAACTCACCAACTTATTCAACACATTGACATCAAAAGTTAGCAATGATGTTTTAAATATTATTTTTCTAGAAATTGTGTTTGGCCTTTCCATTTATATTCATAAGTGACAGCTTCTTCTTTTTGTTGTTCTAGGTATATTGCTGCCATATCTCGGATTGCTAGAGAAAATATAAAGCCTCAGAAAGCCAATTATCAAACTGAAAGAAGTTATGTCTGCATACCTCCGAGTAAACTGAGTTCAATCTATTTGTTTTACTTTGTTTTTAGGACTAAGATACTAGTCACATTAATGCATTTATATTTTTGTTTAGTTCAAATAAGTTGAAATATGTGAGGTCTAATCTTTCGTTCTCCTTTTGAAGTTGCTTTATTAACTCTTTCTAACAAAATAAATTCAGTAAACTACTTACATAAGAATTGGAGCTTTGAAAAAAAATGGATTAGTTTTACTCTCAAGCTTTTGTAGCCTTTAATAGGTGAATATACCATTTGAAAACTAAGGCTAAATTTCAAAATGTATAAAAGTAGCAAAAATAAGCAAAACACTAAACTGACTTCTAGAGCTCATTTTAGATTTAGAGATAACTGCAATATGGCTAAAAAGAAAAGAATAAGTTAGTTGAGATGTTTTGGGTATTTTTTTTTTAAGAATTAATGTTTTTTCAAAGAAACATTTGGAGCAGATTGGGGGCAGGTCTTAAGTAAGAAGAGAGAGCTGGTAATTTATCATGGAAATCAGCTACTGTAGAAGGGAAATCAAAATGTTTGAGGTCAGAGAATTTGGGTGGAGCCAAGAGGTCTGTGTAATTTAAGACAGCCTCTTAACCTCTGAGCTTCAGTTTCTTCATCCTTAGCTAGTGCTGGGTACATGGAAAATGTTCAATATGTATTTGTTTCCAAAATCCTTCCCTACCTCACAGGATTCTTGTGAGTAAATGACTCCACAGAGGTAAAAATTCTTTGTGAACTGGGAAGTCTTATAAACTATTAGTTACTGCTTTTGCTGTTGCCTTTCCTTGAAACACAACCACATCTAATTCCCAGGCACAGGCAGTAACCTTCAATCAGTGATTCTTCAAGGTTCTACTCCCCTATCTCTAACTTTCTGTTCCCAGGCTCCATATCTATCTGGTTAAGTTGATGGTTACAATAATTTCTGTTCATGCTTTGTCAGACTGCTTTCTGCAGCTCAAATCTGC
This sequence comes from Aepyceros melampus, assembly GCA_006408695.1. Taxonomy (NCBI): domain Eukaryota; kingdom Metazoa; phylum Chordata; class Mammalia; order Artiodactyla; family Bovidae; genus Aepyceros; species Aepyceros melampus. The sequence continues at coordinate 410,306 of SJXQ01006699.1, read as the reverse complement.
TTATGTTTTTAGCATATCTAAACTCTCTTGTTTATCATTTCCTTCAGGAGAAAATTTCTACCCTTTGAAAAGGCAAAGTCCTTCGTACTCTAATATCTGTCTGCCTTTCCAGCGATATCATTTATTGATGTTTTACTTATACCATAAACACCACACTGACTTAGTAGGTCATGGTTGTTTATTCCTGTCTTCATTTCAAAACATTTGAGAGGTGCATCGTCTTCTTATACCCCCACAAAAACCATTGTTTCCTTTCCCTCCTTTCTAGTACCTAATCCTTTGAGATTCAACTCAGGTTTCTCTAAGAAACTTTCCCTGTGGCTCTCATAGCATTTCTATCATGCCTTATCATGCTCTGTTAGTTTTCTATTGCTATGTAACAAATTGCCACACACTTAATGGCTTAAAACAACACATTTTTATTTCAATTTCTGTGTGCTCAGAGATAAGGCACAGTGTAGCAGGACCCTCTGGTTGGGATCTCATTAGAATGTGATCCAGGTGTCAGCTGGGCTGCATTCTCATCTGGAGGCTCGAACAGGGAATCTGCTTGTTGTAAGCTCACTGAGGTGAATACACAGAATTGTTGGCAGAATTCACTCCCTTTTCTCTTTACTGCTGAGGATTTTCTTGCTGGCTGTATGCTGGAGGCCTTCCTATGTTTTTAAGACTGCCTGCAGTTCATTGCCATTCACAGCCTCCTGCTTCATCCACCCAGCAAGGAGAGTCTCTAGAACAAGTCCCATAGCAAGGTAGAAACTTACATAATGTGACATAATCATGCAGATGAGATTTCACTACCTTTGGCATATTTCATTGAATAGAAGCAAGTAGCAAACCCTACCCATACTCAAAAAGGAGGGGATTACACAAAGGTGTTAACACTTGAATGTGGAGATCATAACAAGTCACTTTAGAGTCTGTCCACCACACATGCCATGTTATAATGGTCTCTTTATGGCCAGTCTCATTCAATAGAAAGTGACTTCCTTGAGGGGAGGGGCTGCTGACCTCTCTGCACAGTGATAGGCAAATAGTGGTCATTCAGTGCTCGTAAACAAATGAGTAAATGAATGATACAATAGAGTAGGGTTGTCATGGTTTCAGCATCCCTGTGATTTTGGAGAAAGGAGGGATAAACTCATGGTGAATGAGAAAAAGTAAGAAATGTGAGCTGAGAGAGAGAAGGTTTTAAAATGTCCAGAAACTAATTTAATTTCTAGTGCTGAGCCATGTCCGCTTTGACACTGAGGTAGACTCTCCTTTGTGTCTAATCTTACTGCTAGGATACTATACCTAAGAGGTTGTGACCAATTAGATTATTGTTCAGAAATTTTTACTCCTATCTTGTTCTACCACCATGGGCAAAATATACTTCCTTGACCCTTGACTTTGAGCTTTGCCATACACGTGCTTTAACCAATGGTATTTTAATGGGCTGTGATGTGCTCAGGAAAACAGTGGGCCAGAATAAGCACAAGCTGGAATCAAGATTTCCAGAAGAAATATCAATAACCTCAGATACGCAGATGACACCACCCTTATGGCAGAAAGTGAAGAGGAAATAAAAAGCCTCCTGATGAAAGTTAAAGAGGAGAGTGAAAAACTTGGCTTAAAGCTCAGCATTCAGAAAACTAAGATCATGGCATCTGGTCCCATCACTTCATGGGAAATAGATGGGGAAACAGTAGAAAGAGTGACAGATTTTATATTTTTGGGTTCCAAAATCACTGCAGATGGTGATTGCAGCCATGAAATTAAAAGACACTTACTCCTTGGAAGGAAGGTTATGACCAATCTCAGTTCAGTTCAATTCCTCAGTCGTGTCCGACTCTTTGCGACCCCATGAATTGCAGCACGCCAGGCCTCCCTGTCCATAACCAACTCCCGGAGTTCACTGTGACCAACCTAGATAGCATATTAAAAAGCAGAGACTTTACTTTGCCAACAAAGGTCTGTCTAGTCAAGGCTGTGGTTTTTCCAGTAGTCATGTATGGATGTGAAAGTTGGACTGTGAAGAAAGCTGAGTGCCGAAGAATTGATGCTTTTGAACTGTAGTGTTGGAGAAGACTCTTGAGAGTCCCTTGGACTGCAAGGAGATCCAACCAGTCTATCCTAAAGGAGATCAGTCCTAGGTGTTCATTGGAAGGACTGATGCTGAAGCTGAAACTCCAATACTTTGGCCACCTCATGCAAAGAATTGACTCATTGGAAAAGACCCTGATGCTGGGAGGGATTGGGGGCAGGAGGAAAAGGGGATGACAGAGGATGAGATGGCTGGATGGCATCACCGACTTGATGGACGTGAGTTTGGGTAAACTCTGGGAGTTGGTGATGGACAGGGAAGGCCTGGCATGCTGCGATCATGGGGTTGCAAAGAGTCAGACATGGCTGAATGACTGAACTGATGTGCTCAGAGTTTGGGAAGGGTTTGTGCAATTTGGTTTGCTCTTTTTCACCTCTGCCATCATCCCAAGAGTGTGCCTGGACTAGCCCTCTGGTCGCCAAGCTTCCCAACCAAGCTTCCCAGCCATTCCCAACCCAGAGAGGCCAACTCCCAGCTGACCTGTAGATGTGTAACCTAAACAAATGCTTGCTGTCACATGCCACTGGGATCTTGTGGTTGTTTATAATGTAGCAAGAGTGAGCTTATCCAGGATACCAAAGGGAAATATGACTCAGCTAGAAAAGAAATGAACTCTGTGCTTCCCTTTTGCAGAGAAGGGTTAGCATATCATGATTTGCTAATGTGAAAAAAAATTATCTCAAATTTTGGAGGTGGGAGTAAAGAGGCCATAATTCTTGAGGAGCTGTGTGTATCATACATGGTAGTTTTCTCAGACACAGCAGTTTCATGGAATTCTTCACACACTCTCACTTCACAGATGTGAGGGCTTCATGGAAACCTCCATGAGCTCACAGTGTCTGTCCCGTGTAGAGTGGTTAGCTGTGTGCAACATCTTGTGCTCCCCTTGGACGCCTGGTGTTTCCACTCATGTCCATGCATCAGACTGACATAAAGCAATGATGTTCTTCCAGCTATGGCTTTCCATAGTTCTCCAGCTACAGCCTTCCAGACTTCACTGTTCCAGGTCTTTCCACACATGTGTAATCCCTGTTTCATATCTTAAACCTTTCGTTCTTGGTTGAAAGGGCTCTGCTTTTCTGACTAAACTGAGGCTGATATAGAAGTGAATGGAAATTAACCATCAGGCAATAAACCAGAGCCCACCAATCAGAACAAAATTTAGTCTCTTCACTGACAAAATTATTTTAAGACTAGAAAAAATTTTAAGAAGCAGAGTTTTCAGGATCCATCCCAAGAAAGGCATACAAACCATAAGGCAATGAGAATTTGTGCTTCTGTAACTTATTTTAATGTAGTACAAAGTTATTGATTCATTCCAACCAATAAATCCAAGGTTTCTCAGAGGGCTTTATAATGCTTAAGATTTTCTGGAGGAAAAATGTTCAAAATAATATTTACTTTTTCTGTGTCATGAGGAAACATTTTTATGTTTGTTTTGCATTAGGCTCTGCTTATCTAGCCAAAATTTCTTTTTATGCTTCTTGGGAGTGTTTTTGTTTTTTTTTTTTTTAAACAGAGTAGGAACTAAGAGGGCAAATAATCAAGGTCATTGACTCCCAATATTCATTCCACGTTAACAACTGTTGTTGGCCAATCTAGTAATCTCATTTTCCTTGCCAGTGACTAGATTAGGAGCAAGGTGTAACACAAACCAGCCTGAGAGGAAATATACTAGGAGATTGCAGGGGTAGTTTTCCTACTTTTAAAAATGAGACCCTGGAGAAAAGCCTCCATTTTTCCTCTGGATATTGCTGTGTCTGATAGGAGTACTAGAATGACTACACCTCTCTTCACTGTGACGCTGAAGATGAAGACAACACCAGAGATGGTAGAGCAAAGCTGTGGAAAGAATGTCCTAAATGACATCGTTGAGCTACTGTATCATTCAGTCCTGCCCTGCCTCTGATCTTCCTCTTCTATGAGATAAAACACTTCTCTATTGTTTAAACTGGTTTGAACAGTACTTCTTGTGACCAAAAGCATATGAACTCAGAACAGCTCAAACATGGCTAGAAAGAAGTATAGTTAATCCATCAATGATATGTTCCTAAAGAAGATTTTCTCAAGGAAAAGAGAATTTATTTCTAAATTAATGAAATCTAGAGATTAATGTTAAAATATAAAAATAAAAACTCAATCATTGGTGACATCAGGCTTCTTATAGAATAATGGTAGCTGTCTAAACCCAAATCCTCTGCAAATCTTTGCACTAACCAAAGAACTCAAGAGAACAATTCATTCATAATCCTTGCCTATAGCACAACTAGAAGACAATGAATATGACAAGGCTCATTCGATTTGTTACTGGGGAAATAAACCAGAACTATTATGAGACAGAATTTGTCCTAGACCACGTGCTGGGCAATGAATAGGTGGCAACAGTTACACAGAGAGAGGAGAATACAGTGGGATTGTAGGGGTAGCGGAACATAAATAGCACCAACTTGGGTTCATCTCTGGAAAGCAAATTCCCCTCACTGAGTAGAAATATTGAGAAATAAAGATACTGTATCTATATTCTTTTAAAATATAATCAATTTATTTCCCTGTTTATGAGACTGATACAAGAAAGATGAGACTTCTTTGAGTGATACATGAGGTGTTCCTAACCTGGCCTCAGCCTGAATAGCTAGCTCCACTCAACTGTCCACACACTGTAACACCATGATTTGGGATCCAGTGGACCAATGATTAACTATTATAAGCTGGATGTCCTTGGACAAGTTACTGCAGGCTACTTAGTCTCAATTGTCTCATCCTTAAAGTAAAGATGATAATACGTGTCCATCATAAGCATTGTGTATAAGTTAAATTATATTTTGCATGTAGCACATGCTTAGCATAGCACCTGGCAGAGCATAAATACTGAAACATCAACTCTGATTACCTCCAAGCCCATCAAGTTCTCTCTCTCATACCTATGTGCTGCGGTCTGTGCTGTGTCCTCCATCTAAAGCAGTCCGTCTCCCTCTTTGCCCCCCTCTCTTCAGCAAACTTCTTGTCTTTCAGAGCCCACATCTGCTTTCCCTTAGATCCTGTAATTTCATCCTTGTACACACATCTGTGTGAAGCACTCACGGACACCTTTCCCTTGTACACCTACTGGCACTTAGCAGGGGCTCAGTAAATATATGAGCATAAGATCGACCAAAATGAAAAGAATGATTTATGAAAAATAAGTTCATTGCAACTGTAAAATTTAGAAACTTTAAAAAGGTTACTTGCATTCACTTAGATGATCTTAGGCATTATGGTACAAATGCAGGGACACTTTCTTTTCCTGCCATGTCTATTAAATTTCTGTGGGTTTTTTTTTGTATTTCCCATTATAGTTCAGACTCTCCTGATTCACAAACTAAAACAGATACTGTCCCAGAGAAGGACAAAAAAAAGGAGTGGTGGAAGAGAAAGCCAGTTGAAGTTAGCGTAAAGGAGCCATGGGAGGATGAAGTGGATGATCTGGTTGCCTGGACCAACTCCCTTGATACAGATGCTTTGGAAGATTAAGCTCCAGGATTTAAAAAATGAACAGCCTCAACCACAGCTCAGCTCTGTGGAGCAACTCTGGAAGACTCTCACAGCTTTTCAAATGTGTCTCATCCCCTCACTGCAAGAACAAATCAGAAATATGTGTGAATCAGTGAATATGTTGTTTTGGATTTTTTGAGCTCTCTTTCATTGTTTGACCCCAAGTTAGTCAAGCAGCAGTATTCATTATGGTTTTCCAATTAGTGGTATTATATCCAGAGTTGTTAGATACACATTTTTGCTGGCAGGACTTGGATTGGGAAGAGGCTAGTATTGGAGATGAGCACTCAGGAGCTTCAGAGGCTGGACATTAACCCAAGTAGAGGATCCATGGGCTCAGATGGTAAAGAATTTGCCTGCAATGTTGGAGACCTAGGTACAATCCCTGGGTTGGGACGATCCCCTGGAGAAGGGAATGGCTACCCACTTCAGTATTCTTGCCTGGGGAATTCCATAGACAGAGAAGCCTAGTGAGCTACAGAGGAGTCCATGGGGTTGCAAGGAGCCTGACATGACTGAGTAACACACACACACACACACACACACACACACACACACACAGGATATATACATCTATCTCCATCTGCCTGATTTAGCCCACTTCTGAGGCCAGGAGCAGTGTCCGGGAAGAGCTACCTGACACCTGAGGTCAGGGGCAGTTGCCGGGAGGAGCAACCTCACATCCAAGGAGTGGTGGCTGTGCAGGCACAGAAGGGCCTAGAGGAGCTATTCCACATTCAAGGTCAGGAGGGGCAGCAGTGAGGAGATACCTCTCGTCCAAGGTAAGGAGCAGTGGCTATGCTTTGCTGGAGCAGCTGTGAAGAGATACCCCATTCCAAGGTAAGAGAAACCCAAGTAAGACGGTAGATGTTTCAAGAGGGCACCAGAGGGCAGACACACTGAAACCATACACAGAAAACTAGTCAATCTGATCACATGGACCACAGCCTTGTCTAACTCAAGGAAACTAAGCCATGCCCTTTGGGGCCACCCAAGATGGGCGGGTCATGGTAGAGAGGTCTGACAGAATGTGGTCCACTGGAGAAGGGAATGGCAAACCACTTCAATATTCTTGCCTTGAGAACCCCATGAACAGTATGAAAAGGCAAAATGATAGGACACTGAAAGAGGAACTCCCCAGGTCGGCAGGTGCCCAATATGCTACTGGAGATCAGTAGGGAAATAACTTCAGAAAGAATGAAGGGATGGAGCCAAAGCAAAAACAATACCCAGATGTGAATGTGACTGGTGATAGAAGCAAGGTCCAAAGCTGTAAAGAGCAATATTGCATCAGTTCAGTTCAGTCACTCAGTCGTGTCTGAATCTTTGCGACCCCATGAATTGCAGCACGCCAGGCCTCCCTGTCCATCACCAACTCCCAGAGTTCACCCAGACCCACGCCCATGGAGTCAGTGACGCCATCCAGCCATCTCATCCTCGGTCATCCCCTTCTCCTCCTGCCCCCAATCCCTCCCAGCATCACGGTCTTCCGCAGATGGTGACTGCAGCCATGAAATTAAAAGATGCTTACTCCTTGGAAGAAAAGTTATGACCAACCTAGATAGTATATTCAAAAGCAGAGACATTACTTTGCTGACTAAGGTCCGTCTAGTCAAGGCTATGGTTTTCCCTGTGGTCATGTATGGATGTGAGAGTTGGACTGTGAAGAAGACTGAGCGCTGAAGAATTGATGCTTTGGAACTGTGGTGTTGGAGAAGACTCTTAAGAGTCCCTTGGACTGCAAGGAGATCCAACCAGTCCATTCTAAAGGAGATCAGCCCTGGGATTTCTTTGGAAGGAATGATGCTAAAGCTGAAGCTCCAGTACTTTGGTCTCTTCATGCAAAGAGTTGACTCATTGGAAAAGACCCTGATGCTGGGAGGGATTGGGGGCAGGAGGAGAAGGGGATGACCGAGGATGAGATGGCTGGATGGCATCAATGACTCAATGGACGTGAGTCTGAGTGATCTCTGGGAGATGGTGATGGACAGGGAGGCCTGGCGTGCTGCGATTCATGGGGTCGCAAAGAGTCGGACACGACTGAGCGACTGAATGGAACGGATGTCATTCTTTCAAACATTGTGCCTTGCCCTCTTCCCTCTTGTTTCAGAGTGGGGACACAGCAGTTTCTTTCCCTTGAAAACTGTACCAACCCAGGAGGATTTGGTAGGGATTTTATGGCAGTAGTTCAAGGGAGGGATCACTGGTAAGGATCAGGGTATGTGCAGGGCCTGCACTCCTTTAATCTGGTCTCAAGTAATCCCTGATGGGCTTCTCTAGTTCCTTTTAACTTGACCTCAGGTGGTCTTCTCAGGAATGAAAATGCTGACATCTTCCATTTGGGGGATTTTAGTTCTCCAGGGCTTCCCAGGTGGCACAGTGATAAAAAATTTGCCTGCCAATGCTGGAGACACAAGAGACACGGGTTTGATGCCTGGGTTGGGAAGATTCCCTGGGGGAGGAAATGGCAACCCACTCCAATATTCTTTCCTAGGAAATTCCTTGGACAGAGGAACCTGGCAGCCTCTGGGGCTGCAAAGAGTTAAACATGATAGAGCAGGCAGGCACTTAGTTCTATGAAGAGCTCAAAAGATATTGTTATGTGTTTTCCTTGAGGTGGAACCAGGATCCTGCCCCAGAGGCTGAACTATTGTTTCTTTGCATCTGTATCATCTCCCTTGTCTCTGCATCCATTCTCTTCCCTGATTAGCAGCTCTTTGAATCTACCCTTTGGAATTCATGGAAGGTAATGAGGCTAGAGTCTGTTCTCTACAACAAGAAATGGGGGACATAGAAAGGCTTCTGTGCCCCAAGAGCCCCACAGGGTCCTGCTCAGTTTCAGCATGAAACCTGAAATATGCTTACTTGGCCTATGGCAAAATACTGTATTTCTGGTTCACTCATCTCTCAAGAACTCTTCCCTAGACAACATTTTCAAAATCCATGAGAAATTAATTATAATCAAATTTAAACTTTGGAAAAAGCCATGCTCTCCATTTTTCTTCATTATTTCTAAACCAACATGAGAAAATAAGTAGAAACAGTGGGACTTCTTGATGACTATAAAAATATGTTTTTATGGGTAGAGTGTAGTTAGAGTTATTGATGGTAAGAGTTGTGCTGGTGTTTTAAAATGTCCCTGAGACTTGTTTCAATCAGGTAAGTAAGACACACAGGCACAGAAATGACTGTCATGAAGGAAGAAATGTTTATACTCACAAATTCCTAGAAACATAAAGTATGGGACTCTATGTAAAGGGTGTCCCTGGTGGCTCAGATGGTAAGAATTCACCTGCAGTGCAGGAGACCCATGTTCAAACCCTGGGTTGGGAATATCCTCTGAGAAAGGGAATGGCTACCCATTGCAATATTCTTGCCTAGAGAATCCCATTAACAGAGGAGCCTGGCGGATTACAGTCTATGGGGTTGCAAAGAGTCAGACATGACCGAGTGACAAAACACTCTCCCATGCACACTATATAGAGCCACCTGGCAAAATAACAGAGCTGATTAGGAGGCAGAGGGAAAGGAATGCAATGTGAGTAAGAGCCTTTATCATAGTTTTTGAGGGAGTGAATTTGTGAGCCAGGGTAGATGGACAGTAGCCTTGAGGATAAGAGCTAGATAGAGGAGGTGATTGTGAGATGTGGGTTTGGGATTGTTTCATTTTCAAGGCACACTCTCAAGTGAGTTGTTGGCTATCACTAGGAGTTAACTAACGGTGGGAGGGGCAGTCTCATCCAGTGTCAGCAAAGTCACAAGATGTTAAAGCATGACAATACAAAGACATGCTCAATACAGCTGATAACAATTTAAAAAAATGTCTCTTGTAAAAACACCACTCACAAAACACAACCTGATTTGTAGCACTTGCTGAATTCCATTGGAACTTGAGCAATGCTATGACGTAAGAAAATCCATTTTTAAGGACGACTTCTCTGACATGGCTATGTAGGAGGCCTTAGGTAAAGGAGAAATTAGAGTTAAGATGATATGTAGGAGTCATGATGATATTCCACTGTAATTGCCAGAGGCTCACCTTGGTGTTGGGAGTGGATTTCAGTCATGATCAAAGTTTAGGACTTCTTCCCTATGTATGATGACTTACAAATCAGACTGATTATATTCTTTGCATCCAAAGATGGAGAAGCTCTATACAGTCAGGAAAAACAAGACTGGGAGCTGACTGTGGCTCAGATCATGAACTCCTTATTGCCAAATTCAGACTTAAATTGAAGAAAGTGGGCAACACTACTAGACCATTCAGGTATGACCTAAATCAAATCCCTTATGATTATATAGTAGAGTGAGAAATAGATTTAAGGGACTAGATCTGATAGACAGAGTGCCTGATGAACTATGGATGGAGGTTTGTGACATTGTACAGGAGACAGGAATCAAGACCATCCCCATGGAAAAGAAATGCAAAAAAGCAAAATGGCTGTCTGAGAAGGCCATCGAAATAGCTGTGAAAAGTAGAGAAGCAAAAAGCAGAGGAGAAAAGGAAAGATATAAACATCTGAATGCAGAGTTCCAAAGAATAGCAAGGAGAGATAAGAAAGCCTTCCTCAGGGATCAGTGCAAAGAAATAGAGGAAAACAATAGAATAGGAAAGACTAGAGATCTCTTCAAGAACATTAGAGATACCAAGGGACTATTTAATGTAAAGATATGCTCAATAAAGGACAGAAATGGTCTGGACCTAACAGAAGCAGAAGATATTAAGAAGAGGTGGCAAGAATACACAGAACTGTACAAAAAAGATCTTCGTGACCCAGATAATCACGATGGTGTGATCACTCACCTAGAGCCAGACATCCTTGAATGAAAAGTCAAGTGGGCCTTAGGAAGCATCACTACTAATAAAGCTAATGGAGGTGATGTAATTCCAGTTGAGCTATTTCAAATCCTAAAAGATAATGCTGTGAAAGTGCTGCACTCAGTATGTCAGCAAATTTGGAAAACTCAGCAGTGGCCACAGGACTGGAAAAGGTCAGCTTTTATTTCAATCTCAAAGAAAGGCAATGCCAAAAAATGTTCAAACTACCGCACAATTGCACTCATCTCACATGCTAGTAAAGTGATGCTTAAAATTCTCCAAGCCAGGCTTCAGCAATACATGAACCATGAACTTCCAAATGTTCAAACTGGTTTTAGAAAAGGCAGAAGAATCAGAGATCAAATTGCCAACGTCTCCTGGATCATCAAAAAAGTAAGACAGTTCCAGAAAAACATCTATTTTTGATTTTTTGACTATGCCAAAACCTTTGACTATGTGGGTCACAATAAACTGTGGAAAATTCTGAAAGAGATGGGAATACCAGACCACCTGACCTGCCTGCTGAGAAATCTGCATGCAGGTCAGGAAGCAACAGTCAGAACTGGACATGGAACAACAGACTATTTCCAAATAGGAAAAGGAGTACGTCAAGGCTGTATATTGTCACCCTGCTTATTTAACTTCTATGCAGAGTACATCATGAGAAACGCTGGGCTGGAAGAAACACAAGCTGGAATAAAGATTGCCGGGAGAAATATCAATAACCTCAGATATGCAGATGATACCACTCTTATGGCAGAAAGTGAAGAGGAACTAAAGAGCCTCTTGATGAAAGTGAAAGAGGAGAGTGAAAAAGTTGGCTTAAAGCTCAACATTCAGAAAACGAAGATCATGGCATCTGGTCCCATCACTTCATGGGAAATAGATGGGGAAATAGTGGAAACAGTG
>SJXQ01006699.1:212649-394661 GCA_006408695.1 Aepyceros melampus | reverse complement strand
GGGGGCGGCCCCGGAGCGGCGGGGGGCCGCGGCGGGCGGGAGGGCGCCACCGGGCGCCCGGGGGTCACAAGTTGCCCAACCTGCCATCGGGGCGGGCCGCCGGGCTGCGCGGCGGGGCGGGCGTCGCGCGGAAAGGGGCTGGAGGCGCGGCGGGGCCGGGCGCAGCGCGGGCGAGGGGAGGGCCCCGAGGAACTTTCTCCTCCCCGGAGGGGCTCCAGCCAGCGCGGGCCGCGGCCCGGCCGCCCCAGCGGCCGGCTCCCCGGCCGGGGGAGCCCGTGAAACGTGTTTGAAGAAGCTGACGCAGTTTGTGACGCTCGCGGCTTCCTGACGGGGACCGGCAGCGGCAGCGCCTCTCCGAGGAGGGACGAGCCGAGGCGGCGCTCTGGCCCTTCCCCCGGAGCCGCGCGCTCTGGCGCCGAGTTCGGGGGCCGGGGGCTCGGGGCGCGAGCCTCCAGGGCCAGCCGGGAACCGGGCCCGGCAGCGCGCGTCGCTTCCGTTTTGATTAGCTCGGGTTATTATATAAGATGTCACGGAGAGGAAAGGGGCGAGCGGGCGGCGCGTCGGCGAGGGCGCGTCGGCCTTCCGCGGGTGGCGGGGAGGGGCGGGAGGCCGGGCGGGCGGGGACCCACCTGTGCGCCCGCCGCGCCCCCTGCGGGTGCAGCCCGCGCGCCGGTGGGGCACGGGGACTGGAAGGGGGTCGGCGGCCGGGTGGACGGACGCGCTCGATGCTCCCCTCCCGACCCCGGGAGCTCTCGGGCAGCGGCCGAAACGTGCTGTTTCCTCCTCGCCGCCTGGCCTGGGTCGACACATTTCTGGCTCCGAGCGTTTGTACTTTGAAACATTTGTTTAATATTAAGGAAGCTGCGTGTGCGGCCGTACCCGTACGCCCGAAACGTGTGGCCGTGGGCTCCGGGACGGTGAATGAATCATCGCCCCGCGGACCGGGCGCCGATGATTCATGCGCGGTACACCCCGCGCGTACTCGCCGTGTGCCTCTGCCCCAGGGACCTCGGCCCTTCCGCGGCGGTACGCCTGGAGGGCCAGCGGGGCGAGAGTGTGCGAAAGCGTGGGGTTTATTTTTCTCCCCTCCTCCCGCAGTTTAGGGGAACTTTAACGGGGAGGGGTGTCAGTTTGCCCAGATTTCCCGAGGCTTGATTCCCCTTCTTGGGAGAGTTGCGAGATTCCACCTGGCTGAGTTGATGAGTCGGTGGAGAGCACTGGTTCGCTGCAGGTGTGGGTCCTCTCATTAGAATCTGCTTGCTGTCAAGTATTGAACTCACTAGAAGGCATCCTTCTAGTAATTGCCTCTACTTAAGTACCGTCAGGGTAATTAGCAGAAAGTTTAAAAGTTGGGGGATCTTAAAAATAAGTAGTTCCTAAATAGAGAGGTTCTACTTAAAGGCTTAGGTTTAGGGCTTTTTTTTTTTTTTTTAGCCAAATCCTACAAGGAACCTAGTTTATCATTAATTCAGAACTTTTGACCACTGTGACCACCCTTAAAGACTAACTTGACTCATTCCTACCACACCCTACGCTTTTAAGATTAAGTAAAGTTTTCTCATCATTTAGAACTCAACTCAAATGGCATTCACTCAGCAAGGCCCTCTTGATAATAACTTAAGTGGCCTCTCACCCCTCACCCCAGGGACCACCCCTGGGCCGATTTTATTTTCTTCATAGAACTTAATCACTATCTGAAAGGATTTTCTTTGGTTCTTTAAGTCTTGTCCTTCTGCACTAGAACGTAAACTATACTATGGCAGGAGTTTTCGCATGGTTTGTTACTGCTGTAACTCTAGTACCTGGAACAGTGCCTGGCATAGTAGGCACTCAGGATTTGTTGACTAGTGAATGAATAAATTCCTTTCCCCTGATTTCTTGGTGAGTCTGTCTTTGACTGTTCAACTTAACTGTAACCTTTTTGTGGGCCAGGCACTAAGATGGGACAGTTCTAACTTTTTTCTTCCAGTTTTCTTTTGGTTGATTCATTTCCTCCTCTGTGGTGGTAAATTACAGCACAAGGTGGATTTGAGCTGTATATCCTAAGATGCGAGTATGAAGAAAGATAAGGCATGTGGAGCCTTGTCGAGAGAAAGTGTAACTGTAGAGGTTAATGGGTGATTAAAAATATTACCTGTGCTAGTTGAGAAGTAGAGGATATTGAAAGGAAATTGGCAAAGTCAGGTCCCACAGTACTATATGTTTCCAATGGTATTTGAAATACTGATATTTCTATATTCCTCCCTCCCCACTGATGCACACCAACCTCAAATTTAGCATAGTTTGGGATGGTCCCTAGTAGGTAACACTAATATGGTGTCTTAATTTAACTGAATACAAGATTTCCATCTCTGCGGGGGCCTCAGCTCTGTTGTCAGTGTCCATAGCTTAACTCCATAGGGGAGTAGATTGAAAGAGTTATTTTAAAGTATATTTTAATTTGAATACTTTAAATGGATTGTTAAAAATTAAAACTAGAGTATGTCAATGATATAATGGAAGAAGGATTCGAATGTCTTGCTTCATACTACCTCCCTTCAGGAAAAACTTTAGCAAACTTTTTGATTATAAATAACAAACTTTGAAGGCATAACTTTACACTGTAGGAATCTTCTCAGAACTCGGTTCTTCCTAATTCACTGCCAGAGAAGAGTGGGCTTCCAGCAGTTCCCTTTCCGTAGTAGTGTAATCTCAAGAGTGAACTCAGACATAATAGAATTTTAAAGCTAAAAGGGACCTTGAAGTTGGTTGGCATAATTCATTCCTTTTTATCAGTTCCTTTATGCCTTAGGAAACTAAGGCATAGTGGGATGATTTGCCTGGGGAGCAGGACTGGGATTAGAATCAAGCATCTTGACTTCTTGTTCGGAAGTCCTCGAATCAGCCAGAGCTCCCGTAGTTGGGGGTGAGTGGTCCCTGTGGTTAGTGGATTCTCTGCCTCTTACTGGTGAACTTTTAGAGTGAAATGATGTTGTATTCAACCTTGTACCCTCCCCTGTGCCTTGGACATCCAAGGGGTCAACACATACTACTGCTTTTTTGCATATTCATTCTGTTTTTGAGAGTTTGATATGAAACTCCAATTATAAATCTTAGTTTATCTTCTTTAAAAATGTAATATTTAGTGGAACTATGTATAACTTCATTATATTTTCTAAGTCTCTTGTAAATGTGTTATCATACTATCATAATTTAAAAAATAAAAAGAAAAAAGAATGTATAATCTTCCTACAGTTTTAATTGAAATTATTCATATATCCTTCTATTAAGAGCAACTGCAAAAATGGTTAATTTCTAGGCCTTCCTACGAATTTGGTATAATTAGCTTTGATGATCTTAGCTACGTTTTCATTATTTTATGTGCTATATGCTAGATACAAAGTTAACTTGAATATTTCAGGCTGTCATTCATCTTACTATGTATAAGGTAGTATAAGGATGTACATGAGCTAATAAGACATAGGCACCCTTCCTTTGAGAGGCTTGGGAAGCATGTAGGGAGCTTAAGACAGATGCATGCTAAGTCACTTCATTCGTGTCCGGCTGTTTGTGACCATATGGACTGTCGCCCTCCAGGCTCCTCTGTCCATGAGATTCTCCAGGCAGAAATACTGAGGTGGGTTGCCATGCCCTCCTCCAGTGGGTCTTCCCAACCCAGGATTGAACTTGCATCTCTTGCATCTCCTGCACTGGCAGGCGGGTTCTTTACCACTAGTGCCACCTGAGAAGCCCATAAAATAGGTCCCCACAGACTTGATTACGTGGAGGAACTGTTACAGAGGCACAGAGTAAATGCTTTGTGATTTTAGAGAAGGAACGTACTGTTTCTAGCTGGGAAAAAAGGAGAAACTTTAAGGAATCTTGAGCAAGGCTTTAAAGTATTGGTAGAGTTTCAACTGGCAGAGATGTAGGGCTCAGCCTATACTGACTTGAAGGAATGGCTATATGAGCACACCTGAGAATGGAGAGGAATGTGGTCAAGCTGGTGGGTGAGGAGCCTTGAGGCAGGAGAGTGGGACAGCAGGCCGCGTGGCAGAGGTAGGACCGTGTTGTGAGCATCTTGAATGCTGGGCTAAGGAGTCTGGTTAGTAGGCGTGCATAACTATCAGCAGTAGTTTGAGTCTGGGAATGATGTGATGAAAGCTGTGCTCTATGACATCAATTTGTATTGGAGGCGTCATGGTTAGTCCCAGTTTGAAAGCTAGTAAAATAGTTCCCAGAAGAGAAGCAGTGAGAACCTAAGTTAGAATAGGGGCAGTTGGGTGGGTGAGAAACTCTAGAAGTAGTAAATGCACTGGGATTTGTTGTCTGATTGGATGAGGGAATTGAGGGAGGAGTCAGACTGAAGCTAAATGACTTTGGATGGTGATGGCAGAAAATGAAATCATCAAGAAGGCCACTAGTGAAGCACCTGTAAGTGAGAGCAGTCAGTGAAGACGTGTCTAATTAATGGAAGTTTGGATTCGGATATGTTGATTTTCATGTGCCTATGGAACTGTCCAAATGGATGGAGGCTGTTAAAAACAGAGATGGAATTGCAAGCATCCTTTTAACAGGGGATGCTGAAGCTGAGACAATGTTTCCTGAAGCTGAGACAATGTTTCCAAGTGTGAGTGAGAAGGGTAAAAAGCCAGGAGGGAGCTCAGAAAAAAACATGTTTGTGGGCTTGAAGGGAGATAAAAGAGGCTAACAGGTTGCCAAGAGGATAAGCTGGAAGAGAAGGAAAAGCTAGGGTAAAGAAAGGTGAGGAAGGAGAATTTGGAGGGGCCAGTAGGGTAGAGACCCTGAGATAATACTTGGGAAAGGTTGTTAGGATTGTCAGTGAGGCCATTGTCAGTGGCCTTTGAGGGTCAGGGTCATTTGGGCAGTGAAAATGGAAGTCAGCCAGGGCCCTGAGAGGTGGCTGAGTGCAAACTGGAATTGGACTGTGAACATCAGAGGACAGTGACTCGAGGCGATGAGGGGGCCAGTGGACACTCTTAAAACTGTACGAAAAGCCCAAGAGTGCTATGCATTGAATGGCTGTCAGTAGAGAGGAACAGACTGAAGCTCAGGAGACGGAGCATGAAGGTGGTTAGTGCTCCTGGAGCAGGAGGGAAAGGAGCTGGAGAAGGTGCCACGGATCCGATTACCAAAGACAGTCTCAGTTGACATCTGTCATCCCGGATCAGTGGTAGGATAGTATTTGGACAAATATTACAATGAGTTGGACAAGTAATGCCTGTTTTTATTCTAAAACAAAGTCCCCTTTTGAATAATAAATCATTTGACCATGAAAAAGGTTGTTATTCGTGGAAAAACATGTGACATGGAGGGGGAAAGATTAAATGAAGGCAAGAAGAAACTGCGATTGAAAGAAGAAAGTTGGAAGCTTGGAGGGAGTGTGATTGCATCTGAAATTGGTAGGTTCCTCTTTTAAAAAAATAAAAAAACAGAGGAGGCCAGTTTCTTGGCTGAGAGTATATTGAGAGTGAGAGGTAAAGCTGGGAGGTGGAGGACGGGGGAAAAGATTTGGAATGGATCTGAGCATGACAAGAGCCAATGGTGGTGAGGAGGACCTGACAAGTTGCTAAGAAGCCTTCACCTTACCCTTGTGATATGACGAGTCTTCCCTGTATTTATGCTTTTTCTCCAGCAATACTCAGAAAATTGGAAGTGGAGATGGTGTGAGTATCATTGAAACTGCCAGCTCCATATGGGTCCTGGGTTGAGGGGGAAGGCGAGTGAAACTAGTGTTGATGGACTGGGAGAAAGAGCTGGAGAAGTGAGAGTGGAATGTGTAGTGGCTGGTTCAGCAAGAGTGGAGGAAAGGAAGGATTGGAGTGTCGGAGGAGGGTGTCCAGGGCTGGGTGGCGAAGGGCCTGGGGGACTTTTGCAGTAGCTCATCGTGATGGAGAGGGCAGTAGTGAGCAATGATGTGAATTCAGAGTGTGGCTGAACCCAAGGATGGTGAAATGACGCAAGTGTGGGGTAGAATTTCACTGATCTTCAGGAACTATGAGGCCAGGGTGTCAAATCACACACACACACACACGTTTTTAAAATTCTGGAATCCATTTATTAAAGCCTTTCTGAGCTTTTAGTTCATAAAGTTGGAAGCATCTTAAAAGAAGGAAGTTATTCCTTCATTTAAAAGATAGGAAGCTAAAATCTTTTAAAGGCTTTCTAGGAAAACTAAGACCCACCCCAGATCACAGGTGTGTGTGTGGCAGAGTTTCTCTGGGAAGAATCAGAATCCCTGAATTTCAGATTAGTGTTGCCCTCCAGAGTAGAAGGAGCAAAACAGTATCCACTGAACAAAGTCTTAGGATGCTTCCTCCTAAGGAAGGAAGCTTGCTTATAGCTTGCTTATTGCTTCTAGAGCAGCTGTGTTTGTGAGCACAGAAGCCCAGAGGAGGGCTATGGAGTCATGTCCACAGTGTCTGACTTCTAACTGAAAGGCAGGTGATGGCATCCCTGAGGAGGACCCGTGGAAAGCACCCCTTCTTTCCTACCAATTAAAAAATAGATGAGAAGCGGCAGATCATCAAAAAATTTACTTCATTACTGATGAAGACTAGGCTGGAAGACAGCTCAGTGGGAAGCCCAAAATGGTCTTATAAACTATGTATACCCTAGGCTAGACTTTGGAACAGCCTACTGGATGGAAAGTTTGAGGCTGCAGAGCAGAAACACCCGTTTCTGCCTTTCACTGTTCAGGCAAAGAGACGAGGCCAAATCTCTCACGCCCGATCTCTCTGATTAGGAAAACTCCATCCATTTGTAGACTGAGAAACAGAGCCACAATGTCACAAGCCAACCAAATAAGTGGCTCCATCTCCGTGGAGAAAGCATGGCGCGGGGAAGAAGACAGGTGTGGATGGGGATTATCCCCGCCCCTCCCCCTTGGGAAACCCTGTGGGTATCAGGCATTTGTTCTCCTCGAAACCAGGTTATAGACCACTCATAACTTTCTGTTTATGTTGGAGTTAAACTAGCTTCTGAGGAAGCAGGTGCATTTTTATGTTAACCAGAAGTGAGTGAAATGACTCAGAAGGTGTGAGCATAGTCCTTAGCTAGTTGATTTCATAGCCATGCCAAGTGGTTCTCTCCTCCCTGTCTCAGGAATCTCTAGAAACTCACTGGTACCATCACAGAGACCACCTTTGATAACCTGCTTTGAATTCAAAGTGGAAATTTCTTTGTCCTCATAAAATGTTGAAGGAGCTTTTGATTGGACGTATGGCACTTGGAGTTTGTCCTGATTCTGTCACTGTTAGTGACCTTGCTGCTAAGTCACTTCAGTTGTGTCCGACTCTGTGTGACCCCATCCTTGGGATTATCCAGGCAAGAATACTTCAGTGGGTTGCCATTTCCTTCTCCAATGCATGAAAATGAAAAGTGAGAGTGAAGTTGCTCAGTCGTGTCTGATTCCGAGTGACCCCATGGACTGCAGCCTACCAGGCTCCTCCGTCCATGGGATTTTCCAGGCAAGAGTACTGGAGTGGGTTGCCATTGCCTTCTACTAATTAATTATACATGCCTCAGCTTCCTCATCTGCAGCATGGGAGAGCACAAGGCCTGTTCTGTCTCCCAGGTATTTGATGTGAAAGTGCTTTGCAAATAAATAGTGTCATACACATGTAAGATATCAACATTACCATGTGGGATAAAAGGTACATTCTGAAGTTTAAGGATTTTTTAAAAGTAGTGTTTCAAATAAAACAACTGAGATGACTGTTGAGTTTTGATGGGACCCTGGTTTAAGCACTGAAGGTGAATCATGGTGACTTTTCTACCTTTAGCCACGTCAGTGTGTATAACAGTTCTGGCCAAGTGTGATTAAAGCACTGCATTTATGACAAACGAAAAATTTGCCTTTTTATCTATTTCTCTTTTAACTGCTAAAAAGGTATATTTTTTTTACTGTAAAAGGTAACATATATATAACATTTTGAAATGTAAATGTCTAGTTCAATGAATTATTTAAAAAGTGAACATCCATGGAACTACCTCCCAGCTCAAGAAACAGGACAGTTTCATTCCCCACCCACCTCTGCACAGGAGGCTTTTTTCTTTGTTAGGTGCTTGGTTTTTCTCTTCAGGGAAGTTATAAACATTGACAGGTCCAAAATATGTGCTTCTTTGAGTGGAATTAGATCAAAAATGTAATACTAGTGTTTTACTTGGTAGTTATTTCTTAAACTATGAACTTAGTGTTTTGGATAAGTCCTGAGTTTTCAGCCTTAAGGATCATAATCTTCAGGTTTAGAACCATCAGATTTTTGTCTTTTGAATGGAAGACAAAAAGTTGTAATCCTTTGGATGTGAGAAAACTTGCCCAGTTATTTTTTAAATATTCTGATCATTCCTCCTTTGCCTGTTTTTAGAAATGAAATAAATAAGATTCCAGTATTGATGACTTGTACAGGAGTCAAAGGTCTTCTTGGAAATACTTGAACATTATCAAGGCAAATACCTTTCAGTTCAGGCACCATAGGCTAGATCTGAAGTGGCAAGAGTCCGTGAAAACAGCTTTATTGCATGAAAACAACCTGTATTTTCTTTCATTATAATCTAGTGTTCTAAATGCTGCCATCTTTTAAGGCTTAATTAATGAGTCAATGAATCAGAAGATTTTTTGGTATCCAGAATAGGATTATGTTTTGTTTTTTATGTTTTTATGATTAAGACAGAAAATGATAAACATGATATTGAGAAAGTATCTTAGCTAATCAGATGTGTCTATAAAAACAGGAAAGCCATGAGTGTTTCAAAAATTGATAAAGAAAGGCTCATCTTTGAGGGGCAGTTTCTGTGGTTGTAGGATTGAGTTGTTGGGATTTAGCAGTTTGGTGGATTGAACATACGTTAATGTGCCCCTCTTGAAGCACGGTTGCAGTGATGGTGAACGAGAGACGGGACACACCAACCCACTTTTGGAGGATGAGAATCAGAGCTGTGGCATCTGACTTAGTGTAGTGGAGAAAGGTGCTGCTGCTGCTGCTGCTAAGTCGCATCAGTCATGTCCGACTCTGTGAGACCCCATAGACGGCAGCCCACCAGGCTCCCCCATCCCTGGGATTCTCAGGAGGTTGGGAATAGAAAGTAGGAAGAAATGGCCAATTTATCCCAGAATTCCAGAAGTGCTCTGGAATTAGAGGGTCTGAAGCAAGGCATGGGACTGGAAATAAAGGCTTGATTGAAAAATCTAAAAGGAACGAGCTCACAGTTCGCTTCTCGCACCCCATATAGGAAGAGAAAGTCCTGAATATTTTGTCTTTGGAGAAATCAAGGAGAAAATTAGCAGCTCTGGATTTAAGAATAACAGGGAGAAAAAAAGAGGTTAAGGGTGAAATGCTCAACTGAAAACAGTAATTTAATGAAATTGTGCATACCAAGTGGTGAGACCTGGTGTTCTTTTTAACTCACTCCCAATCCTAGGGTAACCAGGTAATCACCAACCTGGGCAGGATATTAGACTCTTCTCTGGGCAAAATGAATGATTCAAAAATAAAAAGAACCTACATATACTGATATTTTCTCCCACAGTGAGAAAATTTACAACCCAGTCTTCCTATGGTGAGCCCACTACTAGTCAACCACCCTACTCCTTCTGTGAACATGGAACTTAGAACTAGTTTTTTAGTGTGTATGCACACTCAATTGTGTCTGGCTCTTTGCGACCACATGGACTCATAGCCCCCCAGGCTCCTCTGTCAATGGAATTTTCCAGGCAAGAATACTGGATTGGGTTGCCATTTAAAATCAGTGAATATGAGACATTTGAAGAAACCATCCAGCAATGAAAAGGAAGGAACCAGAACAAATGAGAAAAAAAAATCATGGAGGAAACAAATGCAAAAATAAGAAAAGGGAAATAATCAAAACCAATCCACCCGTAACTAATTAAATAGGAACAGGGCTATAAGGTAATAATTAGACAATAAGAGGTCTTAATTAAAAGTAGGATGGCAAAAATCATTTGAAGGACCAGAAGAAAAAGTAGAAATAAAAGCAGAGATATAAAAAGGAGTAAAAAATAGAGTTAGTTAGTTGATTGTGTGTTATAATAATAAGAGTTGCAGAGAGACTACAAAAATTAAAAATTAAAATTAAAATAAGCAAAAAATTTTTAGGGGAAAGTAAAAGAGAAGAAATTACCAAAGACATACTACAAGCTATTTTCCCAGAACTGGAAGACATATGTTTGTAGACTGAAAGAGTTCACAAGATAGCCAAGTGAAGAATGAAAAAAGATCTACACAGTGAATGTGTATAAGACATAACATTGAAGATTTTTACGATACTGATGAAAATGGGAATAAGCTAAATCCTGTCTGGGGTGGGGGGAACACATAACATACAAAAAAATTGGGAATTGGAATGGCAGCTAAGAAACAATGGATTCATTCTTTCAGAATTCTGAGGAAAATTATTTTCAATGTAGAATTTCAAACAAACTACCAAGTGGAAGATACAATATGGACATTTTGAGCATGTGAAATGTCTCCAAAGTTTATTTTCTATGCATCTTTTTATAGGAAGTTATGGATCGATATAAAAATGTGGGTATCAATGAAGAAAGAATAATGTACAGTCTTCTGGAAACAGTCAAACACAGGGGAATTCTAGGAGGACAGTGAAATTTCAAGGTGGCAGCAGTGCAGCAGGCCTGGAGAGAAGCCAGTCCAGCTCAGAACAGGAGGAAGCTCTACCAGCAGCCAATGTCCAAACGAAAACAAAATCAAAACCAACAGAGGCTCTGGCACACTAACCAAGCGTGGGACATTCCTCCGTGGGACTTTCCATTTCCTATGGAGTATTTGGTATGAATTATTGATTCATAAGACCTATTAAGTGGGGGAAGTAAAGGGCAATTATAAACTCCAGAAAAATTAAGTGGTCTCACAAGGAAAAGCACATAGAATGAGGTTTATATTTACTTCGGGTGACAGTTCATGGATGAGCATTTCATGTGGTTGATGTCTCTGCTCCATGCAGCTCTCCAGGAACCCAGGTTCCTTCCACCTTGTGACTCTGCCATCCTCTAAGCCTTAGAATCTAAGGCATTGTCCTCACCTGTGTGAGTGGTTAGTGCTTGATTACAGCCTGTGAGCACTCCAGCTCACAGGAGTGGGAAAGAACAATGACAGACAAAGGTTTAAAGTTCAAGCCTGCAAGTGGCAAAGATCACTTTCCCTCATATTCCAGTGGCAAAAATTTAATCACATGGCCACATCTAGGGAAAATATTGAAAATATTTCATACTGGTAGCTCATCAGAACATAGGTTCTAATATGGAGTGAGAACTGCTCTAAAAGCTCCCTCCTGTATCATTTTGTTAGCATTTTGTTTCCTGGATGATGAGGAGAGGAGAGGGTCCCTGGAAGGTCCCTGGAAGGGCCTAAGAGAAGCTGAGGTAGCAGTCATTTACCAGCTGGTGTGGAAGTATTTTAATAGTGACTGGTGCAATGTACTGAGACACATACCTTATTAACCCTGACCATTGGAAGGACTGATGCTAAAGCTGAAACTCCAATACTTTGGCCACCTCATGCGAAGAGTTGACTCATTGGAAAAGACTCATGCTGAGAGGGATTAGGAGCAGGAGGAGAAGGGTACGACAGAGGATGAGATGGCTGGATGGCATCACCGACTCGATAGACATGAGTTTGAGTGAATTCCGGGAGTTGGTGATGGACAGGGAGGTGTGGCGTGCTACGATTCATGGGGTCGAAAAAAGTGGGACACTACTGAGCAACTGAAATGAACTGAACTGATACATACTACCAAACAGGTTGGGGAAGAATATTGACTTCACTCTATCCTAGAAGTCTGGGAGAGGATAAGCCAGTGTCTAATAAGACATTGGTAATTTTATTAATTACTAAATGAAAGCAAAAGTAAATCAAGAATTATCAGTATAAGCATATTGTTTAGGAATATAAAATTAAATATCAAAAGAGAAATAGTTAAATATTTTTAGAGTAGATTGCCTTTGGCAAGTTAGTTTGTGGGTGACTGGAGATGTAAAAGAGGTTACCTGCTGTGTTTTCATTTTAAGCCTGGTGGTAATTTGCATGAGTTATATTGACAAAAATAAAACTAGTAAGAAACAACAGTAATCCAGGGCTAATAAGTACATTAGAGAATGATTTACATAATCCGGAGCTTTTAAAAATATACATTAAAAGTTAAGAAACATTGTTTCAAAGTTAGACTCCTCCCTCAGGACTGACTCCAGTCCTCTGGAATCACTGTGTCTCACAATCATTTGAGGGAGCTTTAAAAAGTTCAGATGACTCCCGCCTTCCTGAGATTCTGGCTTCTCTGGCTTTGGGTGGGCCCCAGGGGATTTGTAACTTTTCAAAGAACCCCAGATGCTTCTGAAGTATAAGGAGGGCTGACTCCCAGCCAAGTAGTTTAAATACCCTTGCTTCTGCTGCTTAAGTGTTTCTTCTTTTCTTCCTATCCTCTCTCTGCTTCTGCTTCAGTCTGATCTTCTCTCTCAATTCTGAACCAGTGTGGATCTGTTTGGGGTCAGAGAGTGGGAGAACAGAAGAAGAGACACGGGAGAGGTCATTTGGATGACTGAATAGTGAGAATGCCTGTACAGAAAGCCAGTAGTGTGTCCTTTTGTTTTGCAGAAACTAATTAAATTGATGGTCTTATCTTGCATTTCTGATGGAGTAATTTTAGAGCTCAAGTAAATTGAACTTAATGACGTTTTGTTATTTCTTTACATTTGGTATTGCCTCCGGTGGCTAAATTCACAGCATCCTCAGGTTGCCTTCAAGTTGTTTCATCTCCCCTAGGTTTGGCCCTTGATGGTCCCAGCTGTGGTTGACCAGATGTTCACCGTAGCTTCAGTCTGATCTTCTCTCTCAATTCTGAACCAGTGTGGATCTGTTTGGGGTCAGAGAGTGGGAGAACAGAAGAAGAGACACGGGAGAGGTCATTTGGATGACTGAATAGTGAGAATGCCTGTACAGAAAGCCAGTAGTGTGTCCTTTTGTTTTGCAGAAACTAATTAAATTGATGGTCTTATCTTGCATTTCTGATGGAGTAATTTTAGAGCTCAAGTAAATTGAACTTAATGACGTTTTGTTATTTCTTTACATTTGGTATTGCCTCCGGTGGCTAAATTCACAGCATCCTCAGGTTGCCTTCAAGTTGTTTCATCTCCCCTAGGTTTGGCCCTTGATGGTCCCAGCTGTGGTTGACCAGATGTTCACCGTTAGCACCTGGGATCACCAACAGTTCCTATAACGCTCTAGTTTTCTGTGAGGGAATTCTTAGAAGGAGATTAGCAAGCAAGAGATGAAGGAATTTCAGAATGATGCCATTTCCCAAGGTTAGAGGTCTTGTTGAACTAGATGTTGATCACAAGAGATTTTGTATACCTTAAAGGAGAAATGTTTGTTGTGTGGGTGAGAAAGTTTAGACCTCAGGGAAGAACTTCTTTTTAATCTTTTGATTTTTTTTTCATTATCAATAATTACAGGCATAGTTACTTTCCTTTGAACCTTTCCCCAGCTCCATTCCCTGCCTCTGTAGATTCAGCTGCTCTTGTGAATCAGATGTCAGAGATCTGCCTGTGACCGTTTCACATCAGGCCAGTGCCCCGCACCGTGCAGGGGAGGACTTGCCTCTCGCAGCATGTCCAGGGTAGAAGGAGCTGTCCTGGCTGGTTTCTGAGCAAGTACTTTACATTTCATACATTTGTACGCTGGGGCCAGAGTGTGACCTTTAAGGTGAGGGATTGATTCAGCCCATCAGTCAGTCTTATTCAGAGCTTGCCCACGTGTGCAAGTCTGTTCTAGGTCACTGCATCTCACATTTCACCATGCACACACACATTACTCTGGATGGCATTTCATTGCAGATTCCAGTTCAGTTGCTTTCAGGTGGGACCAGAGATTCTGCATTTCCATTAAGCTCCCAGGGTATGCTGTTGGTTCTCAGCACTTAAAGAAACAAGGTTCTGGTTACTGGTTCTCAATTCTGATTGCTTTGTTGGAATCACCTAGGGGCTTCTAGGGCTTATCTCTATAGTGTTTCTGATACCATTGGTCTAGGGTGGGGCCCAGATATGATATATATATGTATATATGTGTGTGTACATATATTTTAAACTTCCTAAGTAACACTAACATGCAGATAGGATTAAGAACCACTGTTCAAGCTCTGCACACTTGCTGTGAGTCACAGGTAAAGATCTTCAAGTGTAGACTTTATAGCACTTTAGGAAGTATCCATAGCCTTTACGCATGAATAAAGGGTTAAAGAATTCGCCTGCCAATATCCGAGATGCAAGAGATGTGGGTTTGATCCCTGGATCAGGAAGATCCCCTGGAGAAGGAAATGGCGACCTACCCAGTATTCTTGCCTGGAACATCCTATGGACAGGGGAGCCTGGTGGGCTATAGTCCATGGGGTTGCGATGAGTCAGACATGACTAGGTGCAGGTACACACACACAGATGACTAAAGGTGGCTATGAGAGGGGACATGTCTAAGAAGAAAAAAATAGCCTTTTCATTAAACCCATATGCCACCTAACAGGAAAAATATTTAAAGTGATGAACAGATACAAAGTTAGTGTCTCTCTTTTTTTTTTCTTCACAAAGGATCCTTCTGTCTTCTACATCCTTTCACTAAGAGGTCATGGGAAAATTATATTAGAAGCTTTTTGATGCTTTGTTTTCTCTAGAGAAGGCTATACATTTATTTCCTATGTATATGTTTTGTTGTTACTTAGGCATTAAATCATTCCAACTCTTTGCAACCCCATGGCCTGTAGCCTGCCGAGCTTCTCTGTCCACACAATTTTCCCAGGTAAGGTTACTGGAGTGGGTTGCCGTTTCCAATTCCAGGGGATCTTCCCGACCTAGGGATTGAAGCCACATCTCTTGCATTAGCAGGTGGATTCTTTACTACAAAACCACCTGGGAAGCCCATGTTTATATTTACCTATAAATATATGTGTTTGCAAAGTTTCCACATAGCCAGAATTCTAGTCCTTATCCTTTGCCAAATACTTAGGAAAATTTAGAGAATTTCCTATACTTTGTCTTAACTTGTCCTAAAACTTGAGTGACTTAACCATCCTGGTGAATAAACAGTTGTTATTCTCAGGATTTTCCAATGCTGATGGCAATGGATGACTTGATTTGCTCAGAAATCCTAGGCCTTAGTTCAGCTCAGATGTTACTTGTTTTGTTATTCTTACAAGGATGATCCTAGAAGCAAATGACACCTTTCTGTATATTAAAAGTATGTAAATTACAATTTCTTGGGAAACAACAAGCATTAAAACCAGTGGATTAAAATTAAATATAATTGTGTGGCTAAGACCATTCAGTCAAAAATAGGGTTTTGATTTTATTTCCTTAACATAAACTTGTCTGCTTCATAGACTCTGACTTGGGTCAGACCCTCCTTACTTCTCATTCATGTTAATTTCTTTACTGGAACTCCCTGCACTCTTATTCCTCACAGCCGTTCTGCCAGAGTCCTCCTTTGTGGAGGTAAATCTATGGCTGAGGATAGAGTCTGAGGATGGAGTCCGAATCTCCAGGGTGTCTTGAGAGCTCTCTGACCTGGCCCTACCTTTTGTCCACCCTCATCACCTGTCACTTCCCTGGACAGTAGTTTTTCTCATTCCTTAGCTGAGCCCAAGGACAGGAGAGAAGATATCGGAGGTTTGAAGGAAGATACAGGTATGAAGGGTGCTCTAGGATGGGGAAAAGTAGATGGCCCCAGGACAGGAGCTGTGGTCTCTGGGCAGCATGACGGTCCCTGAGGTGTGTGACGACAGATGTAAAGTGAGCCCAGCTGGCATTGGCTGCGAGGGTGCAGGTGTGGGGAAGGTGGGACCTTGCATTGTGCGTGCTGGCCAGCCATTCCACCTCTTGTCCCTTGCCTGTGCACATGGTAAGTCCTCCATCTAAAACAATTCCTTGTCTTTGCCTGGGAAAAAAGGTCTCTTCCCTTAAAAAGTCCTGCTGGTCATTTTGTCCCCTTTCCAGGAATTATCCCCTTACCCCCATGATATTTGGTCATCTTCCTCCATCCTGTCACCACTGTTCCATCATCCAGCCGCTGTACTGCACCACCACGCCACAGCGAGCATCTGCTCACAGCCGTCTCTACTGTTGACTTAGGGCAAGCACGTGATCTTTGAATGTCCAGTTCATACCACAGGACCTGGCACATAGTGGACACATTCAATAAATGCTGGGTGAATCCCTACAAGATTTCTCTGTAAAGTGTCGAGACTGTTCTTGCTGGATTGGAGGTGTGAAAGTAAATTCCACTTAGTAGCACATGACATGAACGATTGTGTTGCTTTAAGTTTTAGTCTGATCTACCCCTACCGCATATCCAGGTTAACAGATCTTTCCAAATACACACATAGATGTGCCTGTGTGTATATATGTGCGTTGGGCTTCCCTGGTAGCGTAGTCAATAAAGAATCTGCCTGCAGTGCAGGAGACTGAAGTCTGATCCCCGGGTCAGGAAGATCCCTGGAGAAGGAAACTGCAGCCCACTCCAGTATTCTTGCCTGGAAAGTCACACGGATAGAGGAGCCTGGTGGGCTACAGTCCGTGGAGTCACAAGAGTTGAACACAACTTCATGACTAACCTGCTACCTAGATATATACTTATCACATGAAAATGGAGGGAAGTTAAAGAAAAATCAAAGAGTATAAATATTAAATAACCAGGATAATGGACATCATAGACTCCTGCACACGATGCATGTGGTTTATCTGTTCTCTTTTGGGTGGGCCTCCTCGACTGGTAGGAAATAGTTGAAACCTTAATGGCTGGTATTAAACACAGAGATCTTTTCAAGTTGTGTTGAAGTATAAGACTCTAATTTTGAAAAGGTTTTCCCAATCATGTAGAAACAGATGGAGATCTTAATTGCCAAAACAGTTTCATGTCATTTACAAATGAATAAAACCCAGAGAGAAATTAAGGGATACTTTCTTTTGGAGGTTACAGTTTTACATTTTTCCTTAGGAGTGAGGGGACTTAGTTCTGTCGTGATGTGTCATTAAAGGACTGTGGCGTCAGAGTCTCCCCAAGTCTCTAAGCTTTAGTTTCCTCATGTATAAAATATGAGATTTAGTCTCAATTATTACCAAGGTCATTTTGAATCATCTGTGATTCTGGAAAGTTATAAAACACATCCTGTATCCATGGAGAGGAAAGTTGATTGGTGACTCCAAAAATAGTCTTATTTTCTCCTTCATAACATTGATGCGCTCTCATTGAGGAAATCACTCTGTGTATATTGCCTTAATCAACCAATTTCTTGACTTTTTTTTTCCTTATTGCCAGAAGCTCAAAAATGAATGAGAGAATGTCTTAAGAAACACCAAACAAATAGCTCTTGCCTCTTATTTTAAATATAGAACTGAATTATTGTGCTCTTTTGCATTTCTGTTGTAGGTATTCAGAAGGCAGAAGGTGGTGATTTGGTAAATTTGGAAGCTATTTTGCATCAGTTCTTGCTTTCTTTTGTGTCTGTGTGAGAACCCCATTCAAAACATGTCTTATTTCTTCTTCTCTGAAAATATACTTTCCTTCATTTTTTGCCTTTCTGCTGGCAACAAGTCTGCATCTATAAATACTTCCACATTTTGTCAAGATCCTTAGGTAACAATTATTTTCCTCTATTAACATATAGTCAATCTATTGAGGTATCGTTCCGTTTTATTCCTCAGCCCCTTGATTTCTCAAATGTATTGCACCATCAGCCTGTCCCTGTGTAGTGATGCCCTAAGGGTTCCTCCTCCAGTCACTCTGAGGTTGCAAGGCCTGTGGCCACACCATACCCTTAGGCCTGTCCCCTCTGTAGCATTTTGACCTGGTCGGGCCGAGATAGTGCTGGTAGGGAGAGTTTCCCTGTCTGTCAGCATCTGTGCTGGATCCAGCCCTTTGAAGCAGAGAATCAGCTCATTAAATGAACATTTTAAATCCCTAGAGAGGCTGCAGAAATTTCACTTTCACTTTCCCTATTCTGTAAGACTATATGTCCAAAGTATCAGAACACTGACTAGCTGTGTGAGATAAGACAAGCCACTTACCCTCTCTGAGCCTCAGTTGCCTTCTCTGTGAAGTTTGGATTTGATCTCTAAAATGACTTGGTCTTCAAAAGAAATATTTTTTCTTTCTTGCTTTGTCATAATCCCTCTGACCCTGAACTGGCAGTCGATAGTCTTAAACATCAGTAGGTGTTGGGGCTTTCTCATGGTACTTCCTCAAACCAGTATGTTTCTTTTTCCCACTACACAGGCATTTATGGAGGCTTTTACAAATCATTTATGACAATTTTAGTCATTTATTTTTCTGTGCATATTGAGACCAGATGAACTCAACAACTCAATGTGTTTTGCCCGTTTACTTGGATAATAGCATAAAAAATAAAGCATTGTTATTTTTGTAGCAATAACAAACATTTTTATCCAGCAAACATTGATGTCTTTATTAGTGAGAACTGAGTTAGTTAGATACTATTCACCTCAGCTGTGGGGCAATGGTAAGAGATCAGAGCTTTGATATTTATCCATATTCCTCATCACCAGTCAAGATCTTTGTTCTTGTGTTTTTGAACTGTTGAAACTAAAAGCAATCCATGGAAATGGGGTTAGAGAATGTTAAGCGACAGAATAAGTTTATTTATTCATCTAGGAAGTGCTTACTCCATACCTTCTAGCTAGTCTTTAGATTGGCATTGAATGAAAGAAAGATCCTTGACTCAAAGGAGTTTATTTTATAGCAGGGGAATACATATGATAATCAATAAGCATAGTACTTATTTGTTATATGATTTGTTATAAGATGGTCAGAGCTATAGAAAAATGAGACAATTGAGCAAGAAAAGGGGATGAACGCTGATGAGGGTGGAGAACTGGGTTGCAGTATGAATGCCATGGTCAGGAAAGGAGGCACGGCGGACAGAAAGCCTCCCAGGATGTCCATGCTCTAATCCCTGGAACCTGGAAATAGGTTATGTTCCATGGCAAAGGGACGTTCCAGCTTTAGTTATAGTTACTGGCCTTAAAATACAGAGATCATCCTGGATAATCTGGGTGGCCCTTAAAAGTAGAGTGAGTGGTTTGAGCCACAGAGATGTGGCTGAGTTTGGAGCAATTCAAATGTGAGGGAGATACAGCCTGCCAGTGCTGCAGAGGGGCCATGTGGAGAGTGGAAACAGGGAGAGCAGCCTTGAGGAGCAGCGACCAGTGAGGAAACGGGACCTCCGTCCTACAGCTGCAAGAACCTGAGTCTGGCCAGCAACCTGAATGAACCTGGAAGCATACTAATACTGGAGTGGGTAGCCTGTCCCTTCTCCAGTGGATCTTCCTAACCCAGGAATTGAACCAGGGTCTCCTGCATTGCAGGTGGATTCTTTACAAACTGAGCTATCAGGGAAGCTTATACTAATTAATGCCTAGAGCCTTCAAAAAGGAACGCAGCCCTGCTGATACCTTGATTTTGGCCTTGTGAGACCCTAAGCAGGGGGCCAGCAGAGCCGTGCTGTACCCAGACTTCAGACCTACAGAACTAGGAGATTATAAATGGATGTTGTTTTAAGTCACTGATTCTGTAGTAATTGCTCATAGCAAAAACAGAAAACTAGTACAAGGACTGAGGAAGATAGCCATAGGTATCAGGGAAAGAGTATTCCAGCAGAGAGAACAAGGAGACCCTGAGTGAAATCCATCTGGACGGTTAGAGGGACAGCAAGTGCCAGCGTGGCTGGAGTGGAGAAAACAAGGGACGCAGAGGAGGAGGTCAGAAAGGCAACTGGCGTGGACGGCAGAGACTGTCAGGGGCTTGGCTTTTATTCCCAGTGACCTAAGGAGTCCTGGGAGCATTTTGATCAGAAAGTAATGTGTCAACTTAATTTTTAAAAGGATCAGTTGACTGCTCTGAAAATGAACTGTAGGGGAGAAGCTGGAGACCAATTAGGAAGTGACAGCAATTCTGATGCAAGGTGGCGGTGGCTTCAGCCGGTGGTAGTGGAGGTGATGAGAGGTGGCCAGATTCTAGATCTATTTTGAAGATAAAGTCTACTCTTCTGTGATTTAGATGCGGGAGACGAGAGAGAGAAGAGTTGGAGATGATTCTCTCATTTGGGACCTGAACAACTGGAAGGATGCACCTGCAGTCAACCAAGATGTAGAAAGCTGTGGATGGAGGAGATTTGTGATGGAGGAGAATTGGAATTCAGTTTTAACATAGCGACTGTGTCTGTTAGATAGCTGTTTGGAGAGGCAGAGCAGTGGCACCCAAACATGCCCAAATCCTAATCTCCAGATCCTGTGAACATGCCACCTTGGGCAGCAAGAGGGACCTTGGAGATGTGATTAAATTAAGGGCCTAGAGGTGGAGAGATTATCCTGGATTATCCAGTGGGCCCTTGCAACCCCATGAATCACAGCACGCCAGGCCTCCCTGTCCATCACCAACTCCCGGAGTTCACTCAGACTCACGTCCATTGAGTCCGTGATGCCATCCAGCCATCTCATCCTCAGTCGTCCCCTTCTCCTGCTGCCCCCAATCCCTCCCAGCATCAGGGTCTTTTCCAATGAGTCAACTCTTCACATAAGGTAGCCAAAGTACTGGAGCTTCAGTTTTAGCATCATTCCTTCCAAAGAAATCCCAGGGTTGATCTCCTTCAGAATGGACTGGTTGGATCTCCTTGCAGTCCAAGGGACTCTCAAGAGTCTTCTCCAACACCACAGTTCAAAAGCATCAATTCTTCTGTGCTCAGCCTTCTTTACAGTCCAACTCTCACATCCATACATGACCACAGGAAAAACCATAGCCTTGACTAGACGGACCTTAATTGGCAAAGTAATGTCTCTACTTTTGAATATGCTATCTAGGTTGGTCATAACTTTTCTTCCAAGGAGTAAGCACCTTTTAATTTCATGGCTGCAGTCACCATCTGCAGTGATTTTGGAGCCCAAAAAAATAAAGTCTGACATTGTTTCTATTGTTTCCCCATCTATTTCCCATGAAGTGATGGGGCCAGATGCCATGATCTTCGTTTTCTGAATGTTGAGCTTTAAGATGCTTTTGAATATGCTATCTAGGTTGGTCATAACTTTTCTTTGAAGGAGTAAGTCTTTTAATTTCATGGCTGCAGTCACCATCTGCAGTGATTTTGGAGCCAAAAAAATAAAGTCTGACACTGTTTCTACTGTTTCCCCATCTATTTCCCATGAAGTGATGGGACCAGATGCCATGATCTTCATTTTCTGAATGTTGAGCTTTAAGCCAACTTTTTCACTCTCCACTTTCACACTGTTTTACATTTTATCTAACGTCATTTTTCTGAGACTAATGCTATGGTCTATTTTACGAGTGCTATACTTATCACTAGTATATAATACTCCTTTGAAGTACAACTTGAAGTTTTATTACATATCCAAATAATA
The DNA here is from genome assembly GCA_006408695.1 of Aepyceros melampus. Taxonomy (NCBI): domain Eukaryota; kingdom Metazoa; phylum Chordata; class Mammalia; order Artiodactyla; family Bovidae; genus Aepyceros; species Aepyceros melampus. The sequence goes on along the minus strand of SJXQ01006699.1, from coordinate 373,216 downwards.
TTTCCAGAAATCTACTTAAGTATGTTGGTGAATGCTTCCTGATATTTACAGTAAGTATGCTGCTGCTCAGTCACTCAGTTGTGTCTGACTCTTTGCAACTCCCTGGACTGTAGCACGCCAGGCTCCTTGGTCCATGTGATTTCCCATGAAAGAATACTGGAGGGGGTTCTCATTTCATTTTCCAGGGGATCTCTTCGACCTGGGGACCAAACCCAAGTCTCCTGAACTGTGGGCAGATTCTTTACCATCTGAGTCACCAGGGGAGCCAGTGAGTATATAAAATACTTTTCTCTGGAATTCTATAGAATATATCAAAGGAAAAAGCAGCCCACTCCAGTACTCTTGCCTGGAACATCCCATGGATGGAGGACCCTGGTAGGCTACAGTCCCTGGGGTTGCAGAAAATTGGGCATGACTGAGCGACTTCTCTTTCTTTCCAACATAAAACCCCAAACTCCATCTAGTGGTATGATATTTAGATTTTGGTTACGATAGTTTGATTCAGATTGTTTAATGATGATGACAATGATACTTTTGCAAGCTTTTTCAACAAAGCATCACTATTTCATCTGACACTTTCTTGCAAATAGCATGGGCTTTAAAAACCATGAATGTGATGGATCTTTAAAACTACATTGTTTGTAATTTTACAATGCTATTAGGGTAAACATATTGTATGGGTATGTTAGGGTAAACATAGGTGTATAGACAACTATGCCTCACAAAATGTAAAAATCAATTTGAGAAAGTTTTATCATCATGGCATTCAATTATTCTCATATTTCTCTCAAGTCTGAGAGAAAGCAGTCCAACAATAGCCTATCATTGTTCAGATTAAGATTAGCTTTAAATATAATTATTTTCATTCAGAGACACACTTTCTTTATCCTCCACCCAGACTCCTAATTCAAGAAGGCAATTCATTCAAATTTATGCAAGTATGGGATTTTAAAAGATGATGGTGTTGGAGACATATACACTTCCAGGTACTTCTGGCATAAGAAAGATCACACACATGCTAATATACTAATTTACATCTTAAGCTTGAACGCTGGACACTATTTTCATAGTGGTGGGCAATTACTTTTTAACATAAGACTAAGGAGTAATGAAAATGCTTCAAACTTGTATTGAGCTGTTTGAAGCATTACTATAATTCTAACATGATGTATGGGCTCCACTGGTGGCTCAGTGGTAAAGAATTCCCCTGCCAAGGCAGGAGATGTGGTTTGATCCCTGGATCACCAAGATCCCATAGAGGAGGAAATAGCGACCAATTTCAGTATTCAGTTCAGTTCAGTTCAGTTGCTCAGTTGTGTCCGACTCTTTGCGACCCCATGAATTGCAGCATGCCAGCCCTCCCTGTCCATCACCAACACCCAGAGTTCACTCGTCCATAGAGTCAGTGATGCCATCCAGCCAACTCATCCTCCGTTGTCCCCTTCTCCTCCTGCCCCCAATCCCTCCCAACATCAGGGTCTTTTCCAATAAGTCAACTCTTCCCATGAGGTGGCCAAAGTACTGGAGCTTCAGCTTTAGCATCATTCCTTCCAAAGAAATCCCAGGGCTGATCTCCTTCAGAATGGACTGGTTGGATCTCCTTGCAGTCCAAGGGACTCTCAAGAGTCTTCCCAACACCACAGTTCAAAAGCATCAATTCTTCTGCACTCAGCCTTCTTCACAGTCTAATTCTCACATCCATACATGACCACAGGAAAAACCATAGCCTTGACTAGACGGACCTTAGTCGGCAAAGTAATGTCTCTGCTTTTGAATATACTTGCCTGGAAATCCCATGGACAGAGGAGCCTGATGGGCTATAGTCCAAGGGGCCACAAAAGAGTTGGACCAATTTAGTGACTACAATGTAACAGAATATGGTGTATAATTATATTGTTTTATAATCAGAAAATAAATAGAAGTGATCTCTTATGAATTTCCTAGAATGCATTCTCTGTATGTGCTGGCTAGTCCTCACTGAATGAGTGATTTCTATGGTACACTGGTGACACAACAAAAATGACAAAAATAATGCTTACTACTTGCTAATGACAACTTTTTTCACATCTAGAGGAAGAACGAATATATATAAACCAAAATTAGCATGTTAAAAAAGCTGTAGAAATTAATAAATGACAGCAAAGAGAAGAGACAGGAATATTGTGGATGGGAAAACTGCAATTTAAAAGTATGTTCTAATACCTGAAACAACCTGCAAACATGGAAACAAATATTAAAATGTCTTTCAATATGAAATGACAAAGTTAAAAGTAAGACCTAGCCTTACAGAAAAGAGCAAGTTTAATCACTGAATGGAACTCAAGATAGCTCTAGTAAATTCCTTTTCTTTTTGGTGTTGTTGTTCTTTTTCTTCAATGTTCAGGGGGAAAATTGCTACTAATAGAGTCATGCTGGCATAAAAGTATGCTAAACTGTTAGTTTCTACACTTCAGAGGAAAACATCAAGGATTTTTATTTTTTAATTTTCTGACAAATATTTCCAAACAAGTGCTGGTATTTTATTATCCAACATAGTATTTTATCTGTTGTTTTATGAATTGTTCATTTACTTTGCATATTTGTAGACTATTTTTACATCTAATGTCTACAATTTACTTGTTCTGGACACTTTTTACAATTGTTATGGAGATACATCTAATAATATCTCTGAAAACCCGTTATTTTTCACTAATGAATTTTTTTAGGACATATAAAATACATTCTAATGGGGCTTCCCTGGTGGCTCAGTGATAAAGCATCTGCTTGCCAATGCAGGAGACAAGGGTTTGAACCCTGACCCAGGAAGATCCCACGTGCTGTAGAGTAACTAAGTCTGCACACCACAATGACTGAGCTCTTGTCCTGCAACTATGAAGCATGCACACCCTAGGGCCTGAGCTCTGCAACAAGAGAAGCCCCCCCCCACCACAAGCAGAAGCCAACACTGCAACTAGAGAGTAGCCTCCACTCTCCACAACAAGAGAAAACTGCGCACCAACGAAGACCCATCGCAGCCAAGAATAAACAAAATTGAAAGAAATCTTAAAAAAATGTACATTTCAACTTGAATTAGTCGACTTGTTCAATGTCCTCTCTTATGAATTTAAGTTTTATATGAAATTTGTATCTAAAACTGTATGTATAATCCTGAAATCTAGACAAGTATATAGAAAATTTTTGCACTAGAAAATAGTCATTTTGGCAAATAATTAAATTGGGTCAGAGTTTTGGCTAGACCACTGAATAAACAGAAACAGAAAGAGGCATGGAAACTGCCTAATATTTTGTGAAATTGATTCTCAGTGATAATAAACTGCCACTTTCCTAATCAACATTCCAAAATTATCACAATGTAGATTTTGTGATCAGGAAACTCACTTAACCACCAGTTTACTATTCTAACTTGGAAAACACTTAAGATCTGAAGGTGTTAAACAGCTTTTGAAATACATATTGCTATGGATTGAATTGCACGGGGCTGGAGTCAGCAGCAGTAAGATACCCAGTGTCCAAGGTCAGGAGCAGCGGTAGCTACTTGGCACTGGAACAAGCAGCACTGAGGAGATACCCCACGTCCAAGTTCAGGGAAACCCTGGTAAGATGGTAGGCGCTGGAGTGGCTGTGAGGAGACACCCCACATCCGAGGGCAAAGGAGAAGCTCTAGCAAGATGGTAGGAGGGGCAATTTGCATTCAGAATCAAACCCCATTCCTGCCAGATTCTCAGAGGGCTCAAACAAACCTTGTGCGCACCAGGACCCAGGGACCCCACAGAGACTGAGACAAAACTGTGCTGAGCATCTCCTGGGAAGGTACGGGTCAGCAGTGGACTACCACAGGGACAGCGGCTCTGGGTGCAGCAGACTTGGCTATGGCATAAGCCCTCTTTGAGAAGTCACCATTAACCCCACCATAGAGCCACCAGAACTTACACAGGGCCAGAAAATAGACACTTGGAGGGCACACACAGAACCTTGAGTGCACCAGGACCCAGGAGAAAGGAGCAGTGAACCCACAAGAAACTGGCCCAGACTTGCCATTGAGTGTCCAGAGGTCTCCAGCAGAGGTGTGGTTTGGGGGTGGCCTGCTGCAGGGTTAGGAACACTGAGTATAACAGTACATGCATGGGATCTTTTGAAGGAGGTCACCATTATCTTCATTAACTCCACCATAGTTTCAGTTCAGTTCAGGTACTCAGTATATCTGACTCTTTGTGACCCAATGGACTGCAGCATGCCAGGCCTCCCTGTCCATCACCAGCTCTCAGAATTTACTCAAACAGATGTGCATTAAGTTGATGATGCCATCCAACAATCTCATCTTCTAGCATCCCTTTCTCTTTCTGCCTACAATCTTTCTCAACATCACGGTCTTTTCAAATGAGTCAGCTCATCGCATCAGGTGGCCAAAGTATTGGAGCTTTAACTTCAGCATCAGTCCTTCCAAAGAATAATCAGGACAGATCTCCTTTCGGATGGACTGGTTGGATTTTAGGACAGACTGGTTGGATCTCCTTGCAGTCTAAGGGACTCTCAAGAGTCTTCTCCAACATCACAGTTCAAAAGCATCAATTCTTCAGTGCTCAGTTTCTTCACAGTCCAACTCTCACATCCATACATGACCACTGGAAAAGCCACAGCCTTGACTAGTCAGACCATTGAAGGCAAAGTAATGTCTCTGCTTTTTAATATCCCATCTAGGTTGGTCATAACTTTTCTTCCAAAGAGTAAGCATCTTTTTATTTACGCAGTCATCATCTGCAGTGATTTTGGAGCCCCAAAATTGAGGTCTGCCACTGTTTCTACAATTTTCCCATCTATTTACTATGAAGTTATGGTACCAGATGCCATGATCTTAGTTTTCTGAATGTTGAGCTTTAAGCCAACTTCTTCACTCTCCTTTTTCACTTTCATCAAGNTTTTTGTACAGGAAAATCTTCAATAAACTCAAGGAATGTTTTTCACAAGACACAGGCTGGACCCTAAGTTTTGCATCCAAGAGGCCAGGCTGTTGATTTGACTTAATCTTGTCGCACCAAGATTTGCAAAGGAAAGATAAAAGTCAACCAAGACACTACATTTCAATTTGTTTCAATTGTTTATTAACCTGATTACAAAAATAATCCTGGTAGATACCTGAAAGGAAGGAAAAAGACCCTATTAAACATAATAATTAAAAATTAACATATACCAGGAGTTATCAATACCAACTGTTTCCACTTTTAAGTAGGAAAAAAAAAAAAAACAGGCCTTTTCTTCTCTCCATATAGTCCTCAAAAGGGAAAACCAAATCAACTGTGATCATATTACATGTTTGATTTTCCCCCACTAAATGCCAACTCAGCAAAACCCGTACCAGCATTTAGATCAATTTACTCTAGCATTAAGTAAACTTCTTTCTGGATGTAGTTGCTCACCTTAGTTTATCCTTCTAATAAGCCTGTTGATCTGGTCTTCCCTGTTGCCAGCATCTCCACCTTCTACAAAATGGGTGGTCTTTTTCTTCATTCCACCAGGTGGAGAAGACAATTTAAAGGGCCACAGGAAGTTGTTCGCTTCTTTGAAACATTTTCCAATGGTATAGATCTCATGAATCAGATCCTCCATGCAGATGATTCCATATTTCCCAAGAGATCGATCAATCAATGCATTGTCTGTCAGGGCAATTCACTTTTTCTTGATTTTGCCATAACCATGCTTGTAGATCAATTCATTTACAGACTTCAGATTTGGGTAACCCCATGCAATGTATGGCTCCACCATTCTCAGCATGTTAATTGATGCCTTGTTGAGCTTCACAAAGGTGCCATTGAAGATCTGCCGGAGGCGAAGGAGCTGCAGCACCTTTCGAACCTTTGGGCTCACACCGTTGATACCTCTGATCCTGATGACAAACGCCAATTTGGGTTCCACAGGCACGTGGAAGTTGCCGGCTTTTCACGCCTCCTAGCCATTCGAATTTCAGTTCTGTACATCTGCCTGTATTCCTTGTGGTAATGCTTAGCTTTTTCATAGATGAGCTTCCCCCTTGCCTTTCAAAGCATCTTTTGGGCAAACTTCTTTCTCAGTCACTTGATCTTAAGCTCTGCGAAATTCTTCCACTTTTTCTTAAGGGTTTCTGGCACAGCAGGAACCTTCTTTTTCTTCTCTTCTGCACCCTCCATGGTTCCAGCCGGGAAAGAGGAGCAGAAGACACTATTAAGAAGATAAAAAGACAAGTCATGGACTGGGAAGAAATGTTTTCTTTTAAAGGACCAGTGTCCAAAATATATAAAAAACTTTAAAAACTAAACAATAAGAAAACAAACAACTTAATTTAAAAACAGGTAAAAGATCTGAACAGAATATATACCAATGGCAAATAAGCATATGAAAAGATGCCAAATATTTTATATCATGAAGGAATTGCAAAATAAAACATCAGTGTACACATCCATGTTCAGAACAGTACTATTCACAATAGCCAAGAGGTAGAAGCAACCCAAATGTCCATCAATGGATGAATGAGTAAGCAAAATGTGGTATATACATGCAGTGTAATACTATACATCATATAAAAAGGAAGGAAATTCCATCACATGCTACAACATTGATGAACCTTGACAGCAAAGTGAAATAAGCCAGTCACAAAAAGACAATACTATTTAAGTACAATTATACAAAATATCTATGGTAGTCAAATTCATAGATATTGAAAATAGAATGATAGTTGCCAGGGGCTGGGGGAACAGAACAAAGAGGAGTTTCAGTTCTGCAAGGGTCTGGAGATCAGTTTCACAACAGTGTAAATATACTTGACACTACTGAAAAGCACTTAAAATGGTTTATATGGTAATTTTTTGGATATGTGTTTCTTACTACAAAAAAGATCAGCTTTTAAAAAACGAGATAATCCGTCCATTGGAGAAGGAAATGGCAACCCACTCCAGTACTCTTGCCTGGAAAATTCCATGGACGGAGAAGCCTGTAGGCTACAGCCCATGGGGTTGCAAAGAGTCGGACACGACTGAGCAACTTCACTTTCACTTTCAATCCATCCATGGGATTTTCCAGGCAAGAGTACTGGAGTGGAGTGCCATTGCCTTCTCCAATATAATATAATAGATACACCTATTAGAATGGCAAAAATCCAAAACACTGACAACACCAAATGCTGGCTAGGATGTGGAACAACAGGAGTCCATTGCTTATGGGATTGAAAAATAGCACAACCACTTTGGAAGACAGTTTGACAGTTTAAACTAAACATATTCTTACCATATGGTCCAGTAATTATACTTCTTTGTATTTATCAAAGTGAGCTGAAAACTTATGTCCATAGAAAAACTTGTACACAAGTGTTTATAGCAGATTTATTTATAATTGCCAAAACTTAGAAGCAACCAAGGTATCCCTCAATGCTGCTGCTGCTAAGTCACTTCAGTCGTGTCCGACTCTGTGCGACCCCATAGATGGCAGCCCACTAGGCTCCTCTGTCCCTGGGATTCTCCAGGCAAGAATACTGGAGTGGGTTGCCATTTCCTTCTCCAATGCATGAAAGTGAAAAGTGAAAGTGAAGTCGCTCTGTCATGCCCGACTCAGCGATCCCTCAGTAGGTGAAGAATAAACACACCATGGTACATCCACACAATAGAATATTATTTGGCAATAAAAATAAATGAGCTATCAAGCCATGAAAATTGCTGAATACCAAGTCCATCTAGTCAAGGCTATGGTTTTTCCTGTGGTCATGTATGGATGTGAGAGTTGGACTGTGAAGAAGGCTGAGCGCAGAAGAATTGATGCTTTTGAACTGTGGTGTTGGAGAAGACTCTTGAGAGTCCCTTGGACTGCAAGGAGATCCAACCAGTCTATTCTGAAGGAGATCAGCCCTGGGATTTCTTTGGAAGGAATGATGCTAAAACTGAAGCTCCAGTACTTTGGCCACCTCATGCGAAGAGTTGACTCATTGGAAAAGACCCTGATGCTGGGAGGGATTGGGGGCAGGAGGAGAAAGGGACGACCGAGGATGAGATGGCTGGATGGCATCATGGACTCAATGGACGTGAGTCTGAGTGAACTCCGGGAGTTGGTGATGGACAGGGAGGCCTGGCACTCCAGTACTTTGGCCACGTCATGCGAAGAGTTGACTCATTGGAAAAGACCCTGATGCTGAGAGGGATTGGGGGCAGGAGGAGAAGGGGACGACAGAAGATGAGATGGCTGGATGGCATCACGGACTCAATGGACGTGAGTCTGAGTGAACTCCGGAAGATGTTGATGGACAGGGAGGCCTGGCTTGCTGGGATTCATAGGGTCACAGAGAGTTGGACACGACTGAGCGACTGAACTGAATAGTGTGAATGATACCTGCAGTGATATATATTTATTACAGATTTAGCTTCAATATTTCTCACCTAGATACTCTTCCAAAATATTTGCTTCATATATATAAAAGTGGTTTCAGGTTACAAAGGGGTATTTTCAAATATAATATATATCTGTAGAAAGTTTGTTTCTCAAAATATGTAGTCTCCTATTGTGTGCCCCAACCCCTCTCATCAAGATAGACACTGAGAATTTGGAATGATTGACATTTCTGCTATTCTAAATAAATAAAAAACAAAGCTTTACAAGTGCTTTTGTTATAGATTTACTTGATATAATCTCTATGTCAGGTAATTCATTATCTGTTATGCAGAATTCCTAGTACAGAGTATACGTGTTCAATAATGTTGCTCAGTATAAAGTGGCCAATAAATTACAGTTATTATTATTATTGGTGGAAATATATTTTATTTATTTTATCTTTGGAATAGTATTTTATAGTATTTTTCTTATCACAATAAATAAACACTTTCATTAATTTAAAATGAAATAGGCTTTTTTTTAGACCAAATGTTTGTGTCCTCACACTGTAAATTCATATGTTGGAATTGCAATTCCACATACAGTGGTTTTAGGAAATGGAACATTTGGCTGTTGATTTGATCAAATGTGTGGAGCCCTCAATAATGTATTTGGTGCCTTTATGAGAGTGCTCTCTGTTCACCTTGTAAGGATATAAGGAGAAAATAAGCACTTGCAACCCAAGAAGAGAACCTGCAATAAAAACCTAATTAAGTTGGCCCTGATCTCAAACTTCCAACCTCCAGTATGATAAGAAATAGCTTTATTGGTTAACTGCTCAGTTTATTATATGTATATTTGTAATAACAGCCTGGACTGACATGAAGCAGTTCCATAATTTTTTTAAAATATATATTTCACTCAACATACTTAAGTCTTTCCAAGCAAAACAAACAAGACCTCCTTTCTTAAGGAAGTTACATTTTAACAGGGAAGAAAAAGTAACAATTATATAGGTAAATCATACTGTCATAAGAATGATAATGAAAATTATGGAACATATGATATTGAAGACCCAGTTAAGTATTCACTAGGAAGGAAGCAGGCTGAAATATCAAATTTTGTGTTATTTTCTTGCTGCTTTGAGTAACACTAATAAGGTTCAAAGATAAGGCTAAAATTGTTAAATTTTTTTTAATTAAAATAATCTAATAATAACTTAGTTTTTCTGCTGCTGCTAACTCGCTTCAGTCGTGTCCAACTCTGTGCGACCACATAGATGGCAGCCCACCAAGCTCCACCATCCTTGGGATTCTCCAGGCAAGAACACTGGAATGAGTTGCCATTTCCTTCTCCATAACTTAGTTTTACACTTCTATAAATCTATAGACAGGCAAATGATTGTTTTTATTGTCTTTTGCCAAAATCCTTATTTGAAATACATGCTAGTTGAGTTGACCAAATCAATTAATCCTTTTGAAATAATGTTGAAAACTTTGTATTTCATGGCTAACTTTGTGAGAGGATAAAAACTAGGGAAATTTTAGCTTATATATCACTTCAATAATTTTATAATAACTAGCAAAATTAAATTACTATTTAGTGAATAAGGAAGAGGGGTGATTTCTTTTATTCCTCCTATTTTGCAGTATAATTGAACTGCAATGTTCTATTTGTTTCAGATATAAAGCATAATCATTTGATATTTTTATGCATTATGAAATGATCCCCATATAAGTCTAGTTACCATCTGTCACCAAAATTCAGTTCAGTTCAGTTCAGTTCAGTTCAGTCACTCAGTTGTGTCCAACTTTTTGCGAACCCATGATTTGCAGCATGCCAGCCCTCCCTGTCCATCACCAAAGTTATTACAACATTATTAGTTATATTCCTTAAATAAGTCCCAGTGACTTATTTATTTTATAATTGAAAATGTGTACCTCTTAACCCCATCCATCTCTCCTTACCTTCATTTCCCCCTCTTGCTTCTGGCAACCACCAGTTTGTCCTTTGTATCTATGAGTCTGTTTCTATTTTGCTTTGTTTGTTCCTTTGTTTTGTTTTTAAATTTCCACATATAAGTGAAATTACATGGGATCCACTTTATAGAGTTTATCTCATTTAATTTTTCAGAACCACCATGAGGTAATTATTTTATAATTCCTTAACAGTTGAGAAAACCAGAGTTCAGGAGGATGAAAGAAATATCCAGACTTGTACTTATATCAAATACAGAACTAGAACATAAATCCAGTCTTTCTGACTCTGAAGTTAATGACCTTTTCACAATAGCTTCAAATATTCTTTATCTTTTCTACAATCTTCTTTTAATGCTAATAGCAACTGAAATAGGCCTTACACCAAATGAAAGCTTGATCTTGATATATCTGTACTATTCTCATTTTCACACTTTAGATTCTTATGTAGGACAAAGATAAAAATTCAATTTTCCTTGAATTCTTATAGCAGTTGAATCATTTTTATATGTGAAGAGTTTTCCTAAAATAAAAAAGTGCCTTTCTCTTCCATTATTCTTTTGTTGTGTCACAGACTTGCTAATTAGTTCTACCAACTCCCGTGGCATTTTCTTCTGACTTAAGTTATAATGACTCACGCATGAAAGTCATTATTGAAATGATGATGCAAGACAAGGATGAACAGTGATGAAATGCCATACTATTCTTATTTCCAAAACAGTCAAATAATACAAATCCTACCTGCATTAGTTCTCTAGTGCTATTATCTTTAGAATAAATCATCCACCATGGCCCATAAGTAAAATGTAGCTTTTAATGAAAGCTACATTCATCTATAATTAATCTAACTAAATGTGGGATAGAAGGATCAAAACTTACACAATACCATTAATCACTTGCCTTCTTGACAACAACAAAATAATAGAAAGCACAATCTATCAGGCATTTTCTATATGCCAATGAGTGCATTTGTTTGTAGTCTCATTTTAGTCTCATATCATCCTCTAAAATTTGTCGTAAGTGATGAGGGAAAAGCAACAGATAAGATTTAATACTTTACCTAAAGTCATAGGTCTACTAAGTTCCTTGGCTAGAATTCAAACCTAGAATTTTCTGTCAATATATCATCTATTACACTGTCTCCTTTCTGGAAACAGTACAAGCTTCTTCTCAGCACTTGGTTAAGATTAAGATTTCTTCTCTAAGATTATTATCAAAGAAGGTAACATAAAATGGTTACACAGACAAGTAGTTTTTAAAGTGTGTCTACAGGCTTCAGGCAGCTCAGAGAAAATTCCATGAGACTGCAATTACAACAATTTTCATAATGATACTAAAAGACATTATTTGTGTCTTTTTCATTGTGTTAGCTTGTACTCTGATACTGAACCTATAAGTCCTTGGCATGATTCAAGTTTGTGGAATCAAGTAACATTATCATTGTATTCCTCATCTCTACACACTTACAGAAAAAATAACAATAAGAATATACATAGTGTACATATATATTTGCATTGCTTCTATTGTTTTACCCTTGAAGTGATGGTACCAGATGCCATGATCTAATTATTTTAATGTTGAATTATAAGCCAGCTTTTTCACTCTCCTATTTCACTCTCATAAAGAGGCTCTTAAGTTCTTCATCTCTTTCTGCCATTAGAATGGTATCATCTGCATATCTGAGATTTTTTATATTTCCCCCAGCAATCTTGATTACAGCTTACAACTCATCCAGCCAAGCATCTTACATGATGTACACTGCATATAAGTTAAATAAACTGTGTGACAGTATATAGCCTTGTCATACTCATTTCCCAGTTTTGAACCAGTAAGTTCCATGTAAGGTTCTAACTGTTGCTTCTGGCCCACATATAACTTTTTGAGGAGATAGATAAGATGGTCTTGTATTCCCATCTCTTCAAAAATTTCCCACAACTCGTTGTGATCCATATGGTCAAAGACTTTCTAGTAGTCAATGAAGCAGAAGTAGATGTTTTTTCTGAAATTCCCTTGCTTTCTCTATGATCCAATGGATGTTGACAATTTGATCTCTGGTTCCTCTACCTTTTCTATACACAGCTTATACATGTTGAAGCTCTCCGTAGACGTACTGCTAAAGCTTAACTTGAAGGATTTTGCGTATAAATTTACTAGCATGGGAAAGAGCACAATTGTCCAATAGTTTGAACGTTCTGTGACTCTGCCTTTCTTTGGGATGGGAATGAAAACTGACCTTTTCCAGTCCTGAGATCACTGCTGAGTTTTCCAAATTTGCTGGCATATTGGGCATAGTACATTAACAGCATCATCTTTTAGGATTTGAAATAGCTCAACTGGAATGCCATCACCTCCACTAGCTTTGTTCATAGTAATGCTTCCTTAGGCCCACTTGACTTCACAATCCAAGATGTCTCGCTCTAAGTGAGTGGCCCTACCATTGTGGTTATCTGGGTCATTAAAATCTTTTGTGTATAGTTCTTCTGTGTATTTTGTCACCTCTTCTTAATTTTTTCTGCCTCTGTTAGGTCCTTGCTGCTTCTGTTCTTTATCTTACTTTTCCAGTCCTGAGATCACTGCTGAGTTTTCCAAATTTGCTGGCATATTGGGCATAGTACATTAACAGCATCATCTTTTAGGATTTGAAATAGCTCAACTGGAATGCCATCACCTCCACTAGCTTTGTTCATAGTAATGCTTCCTTAGGCCCACTTGACTTCACAATCCAAGATGTCTCGCTCTAAGTGAGTGGCCCTACCATTGTGGTTATCTGGATCATTAAAATCTTTTGTGTATAGTTCTTCTGTGTATTTTGTCACCTCTTCTTAATTTTTTCTGCCTCTGTTAGGTCCTTGCTGCTTCTGTTCTTTATCTTGCCCATATCTGCATGAAATGTACCATTAATATCTCCAAGTTTCTTGAAAAGATCTCTAGTCTTTCCCATTCTATTGTTTTCCTCTATTTCTTTGAGTTGTTCACTTTAGAAGGCTTTCTTATCTCTCCTTGATATTCTCTGGAACTCTGGATTCAACTGAGTATATATTTTCCTTTCTTCCTTGCCTGGTGCCTCTCTTCTTTCCTCAGCTATTTGTAAAGCCTCCTCAGACAACTACTATGCCTTCTTGCATTACTTTTTCTTTAGGATGATTTGGGTCAGTGTCTTCTGTAACATGTTACTAGCTTCTGTCCATAGTTCTTCAGGTAATCTGTTTATCAGATCTAGTCTCTTGAATCAATTCATCACCTCCACTGTATAATCATAAGGGATTTGATTCAGGTCATACAGGAATGGCCGGGTGGTTTTTCCTACTTTCTTCAATTTAAGCCTGCATTTTGAAGTGAGGAGTTGATGATTTGAGCCACAATCAACTCCTGGTCTTATTTTTGCTAATGGCATAGAACTTCTCTATCAGTTCAGTTTGGTTCAGTCACTCAGTCGTGTCTGACTCTTTGCGACCCCATGAATCGCAGCATGCCAGGTCTCCCTGTCCATCACTGACTCCCGGAGTTCACTCAAACTCATATCCATTGAGTCCATGATGCCTCCAGCCATTTCATCCTCTGTCGTCCCCTTCTCCTCCTGTCCCCAATCCCTCCCAGCATCAGAGTCTTTTCCAATGAGTCAACTCTTCGCACGAGGTGGCCAAAGCATTGGAGTTTCAGCTTTAGCATCATTCCTTCCAAAGAACTTCTCTATATTCAGCTGCAGAGAATATAATTAATCTGATTTTGGTATTGACAATTTGGTGATGTCCATGGGTAGAATAGTCTCTTGTGTTGTTAGAAATAGATGTTTTCTATGACCAGTGTGTTCTCTTAGCAAAATTATGTTAGCCTTTTTCCTTTTTCATTTTGTACTCCAAGGCCAAATTTGCCTGTAACACCAGGCATTTCTTGATTTTCTATTTTTTCTTTCTAATCCTCTATGATGAAAAGGACTTTTTTTTTTTTTTTGGTGTTAGTTCTAGAAGGTCATCAAATGACTGGTCAATTTCATTTTCTTCAGCATCAGTGGTTATGGCAGAGACTTGGATTACTGTGATGGTGAATGCTTTGTCTTGGAAATAACCTGAGACCATGGTATCATTTTTGAGATTGCACCCAAGTATTGCATTTCAAAGTCTTTTGTTGAATATGAGGGCTACTCCATTTCTTCTAAGGGAATCTTGCCCACAGGTATGGTCATCTGAATTAAATTCACCTATTTCTATTCATTTTATTTCACTGATTTCTAAGATGTTGATGTTCACTCTTGCCATTTACTGCTTAACTATGTCCAGTTTAACTTGATTAATGGACTAGGTTCCTATGGTTCAATATTGTTCTTTACAGCACTGGACACTATTTTCACAGCTAGCTACATCCACAGTTGAGTTTTATCACTTTGTCTCAGCCACCTCATTCTTCCTAGAGCTATTAGGAATTGTCCTCTGTTCTTCCCCAGTAGAATGTTGGATACCTTCTAACCTGAAAGAATCATCTTTCAGTGTCATATCTTTTTCAATTTTCATACTACTCATGGATTTCTCGTGGCAAGAATACTGGAGTTGTTTGCCATTCCCTTTTCTGTGGGCCATGTTTTGACAGAACTCTCCACTATGATCTAGCCATCTTGGATGGCCCTGCATGGCATGACTCATAGCATCATTGAGTTACATGAACACATTTGCCATGACAAGGCTGTGATCCATGAAGTGGAAGTCGAAGCAGTAACAGGTTTTCTTTCCTTGGGCTCCAAAATAACTGTGCAGCATTGAACTGAAAAGACACTTGCTTCTTGGAAGGAAAGCTATGACAAAACTTGACAGCATATTAAAAAGCAAAGACATTAATTTGCTGACAAAGGTCTAGATAGTCAAAGTTATTATTATTTTTTTTCAGTAGTCATGTACAGATGTCAGATTTGGACCATAAAAAGGCTGAGTATCAAAGTATTGATGCTTTCAAATTGTGGTGCTGAAGGGGATGCTTGAGAGTCCCTTTGACTGCAAGGAGATCAAACCAGTCAGCCCCAAAGGAAATCAACCCTGAATATTCACTGGAAGGATTAATGCTAAAGCTGAAGCTCCTATATGTTGGCCACCTGGTGAGTAGAGCTGACTCTCTGGAAAAGACCCTGATGCTAGGAAAGATTGAAGGCAGAAGGAGAAGTGGGTGGCAAGAAGATGAGATGGTTATATATTATCACTGACTCAATGGACATGAACTTGAACGAATTCTAGGAGATAGTGTAGGACAGGAAAGCCTGGAGCAGTGCATCATAAGGTCACAAAGAGTCAGAGTGACCTAGTGACTGAACACAATGATATATGTGTGCATATATATGTGTGAATAATACATTAGTCACTCAGTAGTGTCCAACTCTTTGTGATGCCAAGGAGTGAAGCCCACTAGGCTCCTCTGTCCAAGGGATTTGCCAGGCAAGAACACATGAGTGGGTTGCCATGCCTTATCCAAGGGATCTTCCTGATCCAGGGATTGAACCTGTGACCTCTTGCATTGCAGGCAGAAACTATGGTGGCTCAGGTGGTAAAAAATCTGCAACCCAGTGGACTGTAGCCCATCAGATTCCAGAGTCAGATATGACTAGTGACTAAACAAATACTAGACAAACTGCATTGTTTCCATTTACTAAAAGAGGTAGCATCATAATTCTGGACTATGGTGGATGCTAAATAAAGAGTATTTATTTTTAAATATCTGTATAAAACTCCTGGAGTCTGCACCAATGAAATTAATCTTTCCTATACTATTTCCTACACTATTTCCACAATAAACTGGAAAATTCTGAAAGAGATGGTTATACCAGACCACCTGACCTGCCTCTTGAGAAACCTACATGCAGGTCAGGAAGCAACAGTTAGAACTGGACATGGAACAACAGACTGGTTCCAAATAGGAAAAGGAGTACGTCAAGGCTGTATATGGTCACCTTGCTTATTTAACTTCTAGGCAGAGTACATCATGAGAAATGCTGGGTTGGAAGAAGCACAAGCTGGAATCAAGATTGCCAGGAAAAATATCAATAACCTCAGATATGCAGGTGACACCACCCTTATGGCAGAAAGTGAGGAAGAACTAAAGAACCTCCTGATGAAAGTGAAAGAGGAGAGTGAAAAATTGGCTTAAAGCTCAACATTTAGAAAACGAAGATCATGGCATCCAGTCCCATCACTTCATGGCAAATAGATGAAGAAACAGTGGCTGACTTTACTTTTCTGGGCTCCAAAATCACTGCAGATGTTGATTGTAGCCATTAAATTAAAAGACACTTGCTCCTTGGAAGGAAAGTTATCACCAACCTAGACAGCATAGTACAAAGCAGAGACATTACTTTGCCAACAAAGGTCCGTCTAGCAAGGCTACGGTTTTTCCAGTGGTCATGTATGGATGTGAGAGTTGGACTGTGAAGAAAGCTGAGAGCTGAAGAGTTGATGCTTTTGAACTGTGATGTTGGAGAAGACTCTTGAGAGTCTGTTGGACTGCAAGGAGATCCTAAAGGAGTCCATCCTAAGGAGTCCAACCAGTCCATCCTAAAGGAGATTGGTCCTTTGTGTTCATTGGAAGGACTGATGTTGAAGCTGAAACTCCAATACTTTGGTCACCTGATCGAAGAGCTGACTCATTTGAGAAGACCCTGATAATGGGAAAGATTGAGGGCAGGAGGAGAAGCGGACGGCAGAGGATGAGATGGTTGGATGGCATCACTGGATGGATGGACACGGGTTTGTGTGAACTCCAGGAGTTGGTGATGGCCAGGGAGGCCTGGTGTTTTGCAGTTCATGGGGTAGCAAGAGTCAGACACAGCAGAGCGACTGAACTGAACTGAACTGAACACTATTTTGCAGTTATATTTGGTCTGTGCTTCTGGCATATTTCAGTCTGCTTTCCAAAGTTATTAATTTTTTTTCTACGTACTTCCCATTACTGGACAGAACAGATACATATTTTTTAAATTGGCTTTACATATATGATTTTATCACTGGCTTACAACTAAACATACTGTGAACATTTTCTTTTACTACCATTGATATAATTGCATAGTATAGAGAAATCATAATGTATTATGCAATCTTTATATATTGGGAGAATTTAGATAATTTTTTTAAAGGAGACTTTATTCTTTTTACAAATCCTTCAGAAAACAGGTGCCCTTGTCTCATTCAGCTTCCTATAGATGATAGAAACTTTGCCCTTCAACTTAGCCTTTTAACTTGTTTCTCTGTAGCCACTGGATCAACCATGACATTCATTTTATTTTCTCAAATCTGTCCCATTTGCTCCCACTTTTCTACCTAGTCACCCAGGATACACGCACACCTCCATCACGCTAGCACCCTGTCTCTCACTGTGGATATCTGCCCTCTCCCTTCTCCTCTGCTCCCCTTACAGGTCCTTCCTTTCCAAGATACTATCTTAACTGATGTCAATCAACTCCATTCAAAGCTTTATGCTCAGTTCCACATTGAGAGTAACCTTTAACAATCTGAATATAGAATTCAACTATTTAAAAGAAATTATTTGTAAGCCCTTGGCAGTTACATGTATCAGAAACACAGGAGTTGGGCACAAGATGTGGCTTACTCTTTTTTTTTTTTAATTAGTTATTTGGAGAAGGCAGGGCAGAGGAAATAATTGGTGCTTCAAGGAAATCTTTTTAGGGACCACAGGGAACTCTATTCACTATTTCAAGGCAACTAATAAATTATCATCTCTCATTTGGGACATTAGAGAGACAGCCTTTACAGGTCATGAAATCCGCATGACAAATGTTGAAAACAAATGTGGGTAAATAATAACTTTGTATAGCAAGGCAGATGCCAGGTAGCATAAGAGCACATGCAGACAGTGTTAATTCTGGAGTCCTGGAAGCTGTGAGGTGCTCATTCATCACATGGCTGTCACAACCAGGTAGGAATGACTGAGGACAGCAGCGAAGCTGGCCATGCCAGCATTTACACATGGAGCACTTCCTGGGCAACCACGTTTCATGGGGCACAGACCCACAGTTCTCTTTGCAAGAGTCATGCTCACAGTTGCATCCATAGAAAGAGGGAGGGCAGGCACAGAAGGACTCCAGCATGCAGGTTCCCTCATTCAAACAGCAGGTTCTGTTCAGCTCCTTACTATTTTGGATTCCCATGGATGCTACAAACTGGGAAGGCTGGTGATGAATTGCAGGCTCCTCTGGGGACCAAAAGCCATCGTCTCTGAAGGCCAGCTCTCCCTGTGACAGACGGGCAAGTTCAAGAGCGCCCAATCCAGTGACTAATCCCAGTTCAAGTGCTCTGGAAAAGGCCATGATCAAAATCACACTGTAAGAGAAGCATTCCATCTTCCTCTGGTCTGTGGCCCCTAACAATTTAGAAGAAAAAAAGTATTAATCCGGCCTTAAGTCACAGTCATTGCCAAAACACTCAAAGGAAAATGTTAATTTCTTGACGTGAAAAAGAGCATTTTAAAAGAAAAATATCCCAGATGAGAAATATGCTTTTCCCCAAAGTTCTTAGAAGCAGAAGTCAGAGTGTCCTGTGAAACTAGGGGACTCCTCCTCAAGTTATTTGTTGCACAATTTTGTTCATCATTAGCTTGTGATCTGCTGTGTTCAGGGACTACAACATAATCATCTTTGTATCTTCCACTTCACCCAGTTGCTGTTTTGCTCTTTAATTGTTCATGTTTTTCCTTGCTTGACTTAGAAGCCTTAAGAAAATAGGTTTGAAATATCAAAATGTGAGCAGACAGATAAATGGATAGGATGTGAGAGTGACCTTCCAACACATTAAAATTTTCCCCAGTATTGTCATTTATTTCAGTAATTCTGTTTACCAGACTAAAGTCAGACATCTCTGAAAAATAGGGAGAGTGCCAGAACGATAACAAAGGCGGTAGAAGACTGATTATATCTTCTCTGGCTACTACAGTAAGTGCTGCAGCATAAAGATCAATATTACAGAATGAAATACCAAGAATCAATTGTGACAAATCAAAAACAAAACCTTGTTTTGCTGAAGATTTAGCCTGGACTTAAGTTGTATCCACAGTGGAATAGAAATAGTCTAGGTCAACCTCCATGAGAAAATTCTTTCCACAGGAAGAACATTAGGCATTTCAAGTATGACAGTAACAAATTTTTTTAGTGTGAGATAAGGGTCATTCTGGACACAGCATGTGATGTTCTTCTCAGGTTAATCTCATTTCCATCCCCAGCATAATTAGAACTTATGCTGAATCTCACTGCTTTAATGAGAGTTGGACTGGGGATTTACATAAAAGTGAAAGTTCTGTTTCACTAAAAACTATTTTAAGTGTTGATTAAGACCCATATAGCATGATTTTATTTACAGTTTTAGCATGATATAATAAAAAGTGAGGAGAAACATTATTTTTCACATTGTAACTTAGTATATTAGAGTTTTGGCAGGCTGATAATTCCAATGTGCCAAGCATATTAAGCTGTAAAAAGCGTTGTCTTGTGGATCTAGTAGAACATAGCAACAGGGCCCCAAACAACTCTCTAACTACCTAGTAAATGCAGGGGAACCCCTAGAAACTGAAGTGAGGCATGAGAAGAGAGCATAAGTGGCAATGCCACACAAAATCTAAAAAGATTATTCATAATCACTTATTAAACATACCTTGTGCTTCCTAAAATTGTCAAAGGGGACTTTGCTGTGATAAATTCCCACAAATGGGAACAACAGTAGTCCAAAATAGACTATATGTAAATAATTGCATACATGTTTCTTTTTTATATCTGTCTGCCCTTTATTCACCATTGTAATCTCATTCATTTAAAAGGATAAATCTAGGCATCTATTATCATCTTTAAATCTCTCCATCTACAGACCCCAGTGGATGTTTCATATGTGTTTGACCAGCTAGTATTGGACTGGAATGAGCTGGTTAATAGATGGTGCATCTGTATTTTCAGTAAAACACTGGAATTTTCCCCAGAGAGTGGGGATGGGGAGTGGGATGAGAATAAATACCTTGGTACTTTGAGTTTGGATTATGATCAAACAGGCTGAAAAGATCCCCACAGTTATACTGACAAATCTTTCTTAAAAAAAAAAAAAAGAAAAATGTTGCCTTAGGGCTAAGTGCTTTAATTTCCCTAGACAGTTACTATCCTCTAGTGTTAGACAGTCCTTCCATACAATTGTTTTCCTAAAAATTACCCCATTTCTTTGCATTGGCTTTATATCTGCTCGTGACTTTGCTTTCAATTTTTCAGATAGAATAGAAACAATCAGAAGACAACCTCCAGGCTTCCATCCTGCTTTAGTCGTTACACCATATTTTCCTTTCAATTTCAATGGATATAATATTCCTGTATTTATGAAATACTCCTATTCATTCTACTCTACTGAAAAAAAAATTCCACTTACTAATTAGTATCTTTCTCTCCTGCATCATCAGCTTTTTCTTCCTGTTACATTATTTCAGAGTATAACATGTAGTAATGTTTGTCATCTTTTAAAAATGTGGATTAAAAATATTATTTTTAAAGTAGAAGACAATTGCTTTACCATTTTGTGTTTGTTTCTGTCATACAACAAAGCAAATAAGTCATAATTATATCCCGTTCCTCTTGAGCCTCCCTCTCTCCTCCCATCCCACCCCTCTAGTGTGTCATAGAGTGCCAGGCTAGGTTCCTTGTGTTATATAGAAGCTTTCCTCTAGTTATCTATTTCAACATAGTACTGTGGGCTTCCCTGGTGGCTCACATGGTAAAGAATCCACCTGCAATGTGAGAGATCTTATTTTGATCCCCTGGAGGAGGGAATGGCAATCCAGTCCAGTATTCTTGCCTGTAGAATCCCCATGTACAGAGGAGCCTGGTGGGCTACAGTCCATGGGGTTGCAAAAAGTTGGACATGACTAGGCAACTAAGTACAGCACAGCACAGCACAGCACAAAGTCAATGCTACTTCCCAAATAATGTCATTTCTTTTCTCAAGTCAATTTCTCAAATTATATTTATTTTATCTCTTCTCAAGCAAAATTTCTCACGTTATATACACTCAGTGCCTGCATTTGGTTTTCTCTCTGTTTTGGGAATAATTATTTAATTTGATATATACCAAAGAAAATATTTTTACTTATATAGGTTGTAAAACAAAACATACATCCATGGACTTAGCATTCAATCTGTTTTTTATTGATGACACTGAATCTTATGTGTATGTTTTCTCTTCCAATGTGTAACGTTGCTTCATCAGTTTTACCTATTGTGTGATGCTATATGGTATGAGTGGACTATGTATTGATTGTCTTCAGTTTTGGTTTTTCTCTTTATTATTATTAATCTTACAATCTGCTATGAACATTCTTGTATATGTACATAAGCATGGTTTTCCTTAATTATGGTTTAGCTGATTTATGCAATTATATTAAGGTTGGTGAAAATATAACGGTGGTTTCAGATTGTGAATTTTAAATTATTATAATTAGGCTTAAACATATCTTTATAAATCTAAATCGACATATTTTTACCAATGAGAACTAAGTTTGCTTATTCATGTAACATAAATCCATGCTTCAGGATTCAATGAATTCTCAGAAAACATTTTCTGCCTCCTACTGTTTGTGGAAGTGTTTTCCCTGCAAAAAGTTGTCAAGATGCTTAAAGAAGTTGTAGTCAGTTGGTGAGAGGTCAGGCAAATATGGTGGAAGTGGCAAAACTGTGTAGCTCAATTCATTCAACTTTTGAAACATGGTTGTGTGATGTGTGGTCAGGAATTATTGTGGAGAATTTGGCCCTTTCTATTGCCCAGTCCTGGATGAAAGCATTGCAATTTTTGGTGCATCTCATCGATTTGCTGAGCATACTTCTCAGATGTAATGGTTTCTCCAGGATAAGCTGTAGCAGGTCAGATGAGCAGCAGATCACCAAACAGTGATCAAGTCCCTTTTTTGGTGCAGGTTTGGTTTTGGAAGTGCTTTGGAGTTTCCTCTCTGTCCAACCACTGAGCTTGTCATGGCTGGTGATAGTATACAGTCCACTTTTTGTTGCATGTCACAATCCAACCAAAAAATGATTCATTGTTGTTGAGTAGAATAAGAGAAGATGACTCTTCAAAATGACATTTTTTTTGATATGTGGTCAGCTTTGGGGCTTCTCTGGTGGCTCAGCTAATAAAGAATCTACCTGCAATGTGGGATATCTGGGTTTGATCCGTGGGTTGGAAAGATTCCCTAGAGAAGGGAATGGCTAACCACTCCAATATTCTGGCCTGAAGAATTCCATGGACTGTATAGTCTACAGGGTGGCAAGAAGTTGGACACGACTGAATGACTTTCACTTTCACTTCATGAGGCACTCACTTATTGAGCCTTTTCACTTTTCCAGTTTGCTTCAAATAACTAGAATGGTTGACATTGAGTTCTTTGCAACTTTTCATCTAGTTGCAGGAGGATCAACTTCAACAATGGCTCTCAGTTTATCATTTTCAGCTTCTGAGGTTGAATATGCCCCATATCTTCAAGGTGCTTGTCTCCTTTGCAAAACTTCTTGAACTACCACTGCACTGTACATTTGTTAACAGTTCCTGTGCCAAAGGTGTTGTTGATGTTTTGAGTTGTCTCTGCTGCTTTACAATCCATTTTGAACTAGAATAAGAAAATTACTTGAATTTCTTTATATCTAACATCATTTCCAAACTCTAAAATAAATATAAAATGAATAGTAAGTAATAAGTCATTAGGAAAAAACATAAAGTGAGAAATATGCAACAAATGATATATAACATAACCACATTTATCTTAGAATATATTTCAATATCAAACTGAAAATTTCAACAATGTGAAAACTGCGATTATATTTGCACCAAATAACTTGTCTATGCATATTTGTTCCAGATTGTTGCACCATGTTTCCTTCTATAAATTGTAGGTAACAGCTATTGTTGCTCAGATTTTGCCAATAGTTGACAATCACTGATATCCTTAATTTCAGATTAACTGAGTACCTATATTTCATCTCAGTTTGCCTTAATTTGTATTCTCTTGATCACTTACTAGTTTCAACCTGTTTATGGGCTATTGAATTTTATTTATGTTTTTTTTTTCTTCCCCTTATGTGAAATGTCTTATTTATGTATATTTTCCCACAGTTTTCTACTGGACTGTTGGAGTTTTGCTTATTGATTAGTAGAATTTTGTTACATGGCCTGTATATAACATAATGTTGTATGTTATGAAGATTTCTTTAAATTTTTTTAAACATGAGTTATAATTTACATACCATAAAATTTATTGTTTCAGAGAGTGCAGTAGTTTTATATAGTATATTTACAAAAGAATACAATCATATTTTGATTGCTGGCTCTTCATCCCTTGAGTGATAGAGATAGTTTCACCCTTGAGATATGGAGATTGCCAAACACATGACACCTGAAACTAAGCAGATGAAAGTGATATCAGTTTATTAATCTCACATACTCAAACTGCCAGGGGGAGGACATAGTATGCCACATTGGGTCACAAAGAAATTGTGCTCAGAAACACAGTGAAGGAGCAGGGACTGTGGGAGGCAAGCTTTGCTAAATCAGGAAAATCAGGAGGGTAGAATGGTCCTTGGTTTCCACAGAAAGATTTTTTAAAAAATAATTCCACAGACTGCCAAGGAACTGCAACCTGCTAGTCAAGTATATGAATAATTTTGCCTTGTGTCTGTGATGATGGGTGTTGTATGGATAGGGGACCTTATTCACAAGAGTAGGTTGTGGAGGATGGCTTACAGTTCAGTGATTAGACTCAAACCTCCCCTTCATTTCAGATGTCAAGAAAGCACATAATATTGAACCTTCACAGTATTGAACCACAATCATGACCACTTTCTATTTTTAGAACATTTTTTGTGCTTAATGCTTAGTCACTCAGTCGTGTCCAACTCTTTGTGACTCCATGGACTGTAGCCTGCCAGGCTCTTCTGTCCATGGGGATTCTCCAGGTAAGAATACTGGAGTGCATCACCATGCCCTTATCCAGGTAATCTTCCCAATCCAAGGAATGAACCCAGGTCTCCCATGTTTCAGGTAGATTCTTTACTGTGTGAGCCACCAGGGAAGACCATTAGAACATTTTAATCACCCTCAAAAGAATGGCCATACCCATTAACAGCCACAGTACATTTTCTCTCTCTGTGAATTTACCTATTTTAAACGTTTCATATAAATGGGATAACACAGTAAATGAAGCTCTTGTGTCTGTTTTTTTTTTTTTTTCATTTAGCATGTTTTTGGAATTAATCCATATTGTAGCATGTATCAGTATTCAATTCTTTTTTATGGATGACTAACATTAAATTTTAAGGATATAGCACTTGTGTTTGCCCATTCATCAGCTGATAGATAATTGTGACTTTTTCATTATTATATATAATAATTCTATGACTGTTCATGTGTAAGTATTTGCGTGGATGTATATTTTCAACTTATTTGTATATGTATACCCAGGAGTGGAATTTCTTGATCATGTAGTACCTATATGTTTAAATTCTGAGGGACTGCTAAGACTATTTTCTAAATCAGCTGCATCAGTTTTATGTTTCATAATACTTTATTGCACCAACACATATGAGGATTTGAGGGTTTGAATTTTTTCACATTTTTGCCAACCAACCCCTGATATTTTCCATCATTTTTATTATGGCCATTTTATCCTGTGATGAGAACAAAAGCCATAACTTTCTACTTTTATGTCTTTGTTCCATGTGAAGTTGAATTATTTGCATGGCATGACATAAATATGATTTTTTTTTCAATATTGAGATCTAATTGTCTTGTTGTTGTTCAGTTACTCAATCTTGTCTTTAAGATCCCGTGATCTGCAGCATGCCAGGCTTCCCTGTCCTTCCCTATCTGCCAGAGATTGATCAAACTCATGTCCATTGAACTGGTGATACCATCCAAACATCTTATTCTCTGATTTCTCCTGCCTTCCATCCTTCCTAGCATCAGAGTCTTTTCCAATGAGTCAGCTCTTTGCATCAGATGGCCAAGGTATTGGAGCTTCAGCTTCAGCATCAGTCCTTCCAGTGAATATTTAGTGTGGATTTCCTTTAGCATTGACTGGTTTGATCTCCTTGCTGTCTAAGAAACTCTCAAGAGTCTTCTGACACCACAGTTCAAAAGCCTCAGTTCTTCAGTGCTCCGCCTTCTTAATGGCCAAACTCTCACATGCATACATGACTACTGGAAAAACTTTAGCTTTGACTAAATGGACTTTTGTTGGCAAAGTAATGTTTTTGCTATTTAATATGCTGTCTAGGTTTGTCATAGCTTTTCTTCCAAGGAGCATCTTTTAATTTCATGGCTGCAGTTACCATCTGCAGTGTTTTTGGAGCCCAAGAAAAGAAAGTCTCTCACTGTTTCCATTGTTTCCCCATCTATTTGCCATGAAGTAATGGAACTGGATGCCATGATCTTCATTTTCTGAATGTTGAGTTTTAAGCCAGCTTTTTCACTCTTCCTCTTTCACCTTCATCAAGAGGCTCTTTAGTTCTTCCTGACTTTCTGCCAGAAGGGTGGTGTCATCTGCATATCTGAGGTTACTGAAATTTCTTCTGGCAATCTTGTGCTTGTGCCAGCTTGTGCTTCATCCAGTCTGGCATTTTGCATGAAATCTGCATATAAGTTAAATAAGCAGGATGATGATATACAGTCTTGATGTATTCCTTTCCCAATTTTGAGCCAGTCCATTGTTAAATGTCCGCTTCTAAGTGTTGACTGTTAACCTGCATACAAGTTTCTCAGGAGGCAGCTAAGGTGGTCTACCATTCCCATCTCTTTAATAATTTGCCCAGTTTGTTGTGATCCACACAACATATTGATTATAAATTGTCCTGGAAACCATTATTTATAGTCCCTTTTTCTTTCTGTAATCTGGAATCACACTTTCACTATAAATTAAATCTCTAGGTTTCTCTATCTTGTTATACTTTTTAGTATGTATTTACTTTATCTTCATGTTATGAAGAAAATTTCTTGACATCTAATAAGAGAAGATCCCCCACTTTCTGTTCCTTTGATAGTTATCTGGCTAGTTCTTGACCTTTTGTTTTTCATATGAGTTCAAAATTAGTTTATCTTATTTTTCAAAGAACTCTTCTAAGATTTTAATTGGAATTGCACTGAGTTGAGAAGTCAACATGGGGAATATTGACAGATTCATTTTTGTGAGTCTTGCCTAACATGAGCATAATATATGGCTTCATTATTACAAAGTCCTCACATAGATACCATCTTCTACTCAAGAAGCAAACTGAGGCTTTATTTTAACTTATTGTAATTCTAATTACTAAACAGAGCTTACAGAAAAACTGCTGGGCTCCCCAAATCTTTTTTTTTTTTTTTTGTTTAAACAATCCACTTTAAAAGTCTCAGGTTTCCAGTATGTCTTTCAGCTTCAATCTTGACTTTCACACATGTTAATGAATTTTTAGAGACCCAAAATAAGGGGAAAAAATACTTATATATCAAAGCTTCAGTTATAATAATAATAAAATGAATTCAACAAATGCCCAAACTAACGTAACATTAGATAAAAAAGAATGTGAAATAAAATGAATATCATCAAAATGGAAGAGAAACTCACAGGAAAGGACATTATACAATACTTCAAATTTTCCAGAGGAAACTAAACCCAATTAACACAAAGATACATCTTTTTCAGTTGAATGCTGAAAGCCTCTTCGTGTGTGTGTTAGTCACTCAGTCGTATTCTAGTTTTTGTGACCCCATGAACTATAGCTTGCCAGGTTCGTCTGTCCATGGAATTCTCCAGGCAAGAATACCGGAGTGCGTTGCTATGCCCTCCTCCTGGGATCTTCCCAACCCAGGGATCAAACCCAGGTTTCCCTCATTGCCTTTACCATTTGAGGCACCAGGAGTTCCTAAAAGCCTCTTTAGGAGTATTTATTTCATATATCACTTTTAAGTACATTTGAAAATGTTTCTAACAGCAATGGATTTAAATACAAAGACAGGAATCACACTCACACAAGTCAGTGATCTTACTAAGACCTTACTAAGATAACCCTGAGGAATAAATACCGCTGGGAGATTTCAGGGATTGACAAGTCAACTGTCCTTGCTACTTTGGATGTCTCTTACTCACATTGAATAGGAAGTCCCCTAATTACTGTATGCAGGTACGTTAGTGACAAAGAAAAAATAAATCTGTTTTGATTATTAAGCATCTCCAGTTTATACTCAGATATTACATAGAATAGGTGAAAGCTATGCATTGGAAATCCATTGATTGTAGGCTTGTTTACTATAAGCATTGCTGGATATTGTAGGTACATCTCCCTAAAGCAGTCTATCCATAGGGAATCTTCCAGTAGTAAATATCATTAGTTTGATTTCTAGAAGATTATCGTTAACATTCAGTTCAGTTCAGTTCAGTCGCTCAGCTGTGTCCGACTCTTTGCGACCCCATGAATTGCAGCATGCCAGGCCTCCCTGTCCATCACCAACTCCCAGAGTTCACTCAGACTCACGTCCATTGAGTCCGTGATGCCATCTCATCCTCGGTCGTCCCCTTCTCCTCCTGCCCCCAATCCCTCCCAGCATCAGGGTCTTTTCCAATGAGTCAACTCTTCGCATGAGGTGGCCAAAGTACTGGAGCTTCAGTTTTGGCATCATTCCTTAGCATTATATTAATAAGTTTGACTAACTTGCTTGCTTTCTTTCCTGGACTACATCATTGTTAGAGGAGAAAATGAATGGTAGACCTGTAGCTTAGCAATTTACTTCACAATATTCATAAAATTTGATTTTCATTAAATAGAATTTATAGAGGAATTATTTTTGAACATAATTATAGATTATATAAATTAATGAGAAAAAGAACAACATGGTTGCATTATAAATGTTTTATCATCATCCTGTGCAAACTAAAATCCAAGCATTTCTTAACAGGAAAATCTACTAGAGATTTGGAATCATATCTTTGCTTGTCTTTTCAACTTAAACTACCATCAGCTTTGAACAACAATTTATTAAACAATCAAAGAAAAGAATGCCTAATATTACTGTCTAGCCCACCATGGCTTTTCAGTGCATTTTTTGCTCTGAAGGACTCATGCAATAAACATATTGGCTGGTGCTGAAATAAGACTTGTGCAATAGTTCAACAACAAAATGGCACCCTCCAAATAGTTTAAATTTCATAATCTCTGCATTTTTCATTTACAGCTTTTGCATTTAATATCTTTTAGGTAATGCATATTCTGTCTGCTGGATTATAAACTGTATGCATGTAAGACTACCTCCTAGCCAGCACACACAGACCCACTCCTACATTAGAAATGATTGGGACCATTTTAAGTATGGATAAATGTACTTTAAAAATATTAATATTGGAAATGGAAAACTGTAAACCAGAAAAAATTGAATGGAGCCCCAAAATAAGTACGCAAGTAAAAATTCATACATATAGGACCAAAGCCCCATTGCCTAAGGTTTTTAGAATCAAATTGGATGATAAAAATCAATGATTAAAGCTAGAGGCATACTCTTCATGGTGTATAAATTTTCTGGGGCTCTGTAGAATGCAGAGTTCGAGTCACACTTTAGGTAGGAATCAGGGTCCAAAAATAGGTCAAAATTCAAAACTGGAAGTAAATCACCTACCTGAATGAGGTGAAGCTTTAAAATTCCTAGGCCAAATATTTTCTTTTGTTTCATTAAAGGTATCACTCCTTTATCTCTGATAAATAGATGATTGTACTTCCTCTGTAGACATCTTTTCCTTTCTCTCTGCTGACTAAAAACCTATCAGCTGTTAACAAAAGTAAAACATCTCCTTCCATTGTACCCCCCCCTTTTTTTTTCTCTGCTTAGACTTTACTGGATCAGCATTGACATTTTCACTCAGCATACTTATGTCAGGTTAGTTTCTTCCTAGGTCTTTGTCTTATAGTCATGAAAATTTAAACCAACAGTCCATGAAAGCTCATGCAGGAAGGATTTATTAAACAAGTGATGGAGTGATACACTCGTGAGATGTAAGAGCTGATCAACCCTGTAGGAGCGGCCCCACCTCCTCCTGCAGGTTTTCCCTTTTCAGGTTTTCCTTTTTATGACCTTTGTTCTTTCCCTTTAGTGGTCCCTGGTCCTTGGAACCTGATTGGTTCTGCCCCATGCCTAGTAGGGCTTGTACCCCAGACCAATCAGGGGAGGGGGCCTGTTGGGCCTGTTTTTCCCTCTGGAGGTTTTCACTCTTGACCTTCAGGTTTTGTGAGTTTTTTCTTCCTTTGTCTCTTTTCATGGGCTTTTCTTACTCTAACCACCATTTTGGATTCCTTCTTTTCTACTCTGAGTGTCTAACACAAATCTTACTTAATAATTAACAAACATGATATTGAAGAATGGTTAAAGTATATCATCTGCAAATATATATATATATTAATATATGTAAAAATACTGACTTAATGAAAATAATTGCTTATATTATTAAAAGTCGTGTCATATATTAATATTGAATATTCCAAATATTAACATTTTAACCATCCAATATGCAATTATAGTTCCCTTTGATTTATAAATATGTTGAATTTTAACAATCTATTAGTAAATACAAAATGTGGCTTACTTTTTTGAGTTAGTCACATTATATTCTTTAGGTGAACTGTTGACATCTTTTTGCTAAAATTAGATTTGTTTTTATACCATTAGAATATACAACTTGGGTCTAGTGCTTTCCTTTTCTTCCAGTAGTTTATCAATTTATATACAAAGAAAGTATTTTTTTAACTTTTCCATTACATCTTATGTGCATTTGGGCAAATTTTTTCTTTTTTTCCAAAGATACTTTGTCTCTAAAAGAATGCCTGGTGTAGTCCAGGTGTTCAATTTATTTTCAAATATTTTAGAATTTTACTAAAAATGATATTTTAAAAATTTTCTTATATCTGTGATTAGTTTATATCTCCTTGAAATGAAATGTGAAAAAAGTTTACCTACTATGTGCTTTCTAATTAATAAAGCTTTCTTAATGAAAAACAAAACAAAACAAAACTGGCTTCAAGGTGAGTTGCTTTTATTTGAAGAAAATGTTAAAAGCTAAAAAAGCTGAAATATATTTTATTTCTATTTTAAGCTAATTTATACATGTGAAAAACAGTTTCTATTTATAGTCAAATGAATCCTTCATTCCTATGACAATAAATTTTATATCCTGCTTAATTTTGGTGAATCTTAAATAAGTATTTGTTAAATTGACAAAAATAGATGAATGCAAATATAAATGTAATGCAGAAATTTAATAATCACTGTAAATATCAGAGCATTTTGAAAGTAACTATACTTGATTTTGTATTTTCAGATAAAATATCTTTTTCATTTTACTGAATAAGATAGCTTAGCATCTATTACTATATTATAAATTAGCAAACCGGTAAACTCTTCAAACAGCTAAGTATGCAAAACATCTTTATTCAGTAAGGCTGTAGTAATCATAATAAAGAAAAGTGACTCGCAAGGGTGCAGTCATGAGAGAAATGTCTCAGAAGTTTAGCCCTGAGTATCTTAATCACAATTATGTCCTGCATTAGAGCTCTGTCATAGTGACCTATTTCACTCCTGCACCCCATCACCTGAAATACTTTACAGAAATCAGCAGAACTGAAAAGGAGATCCCGTTTCAAAATGAGTAGTCATAAAGAAACTGGCTTAGGCACTCATTTATAACAAAAGTCTCTCAAATAATACTTACTCTATGAATTATACAAGGGATTATAAATGCATATTTTAAAACATGACTTTGATAAAATCAAAGAAAATAATGATATTTCCAAAAAAAAAAGGAAAAGGCTATAATACTATAGAAGGAGATGAAATGTAATGTAAGCTGGTAGAACTCATGAAAGAAATGAAAGTGAAAACTAAGATATTATGTAAATTAGACCTCATTGGAAGTGTTGATTCTCCCTTGATTACCCCAGTGAGTAATCTGATGCCAGCCTTGTACTATGCCAAACCCCCAATCACTGCAACTACATGTTTGAGAAAAAAGAGTGATAATCCCATGTTTTGGACAAGTTCTTGTTCTGGGGCTATAATTACACATTGGCAGCTTTTATTTCCCCCTTCCTATAGCTGCTTCTTCTCACAAAAAACTTCAAATGTATCACCCCACGAGGAGTGCTTTCTGCTCTCCTCTGTGCTCATTGAGAATTCAGGGAGGAGGGATCATGAAATGCTGAGATTTACAGCACTGTGGTACACAGAGGACACTCTGTGAAAACGTCTCAGGATCAGCTTCAAGCCAGCAGGGTCCCAGCTGTCCTTAGGCTTGTCAGAAGTGGAAACTCTAATGAAAACACCTTGGCAGATATATAATAAAAAGAAATAAGGAAATAATGCTTTTGAGAAAAGAACTTTGAAGAAATGCCAAGATGCTGTCTTACTTTTGGCTAGAAAATTTTCTTCTTAAACTATTTGTCTATTTGATATTACCAAGACTTTGTCAGGCTTCTTAGACTTAGCAGCACATGCTAGCCAAGATGTTTTCAAGCTAGTTTTACAGTGAAATAATGGCTTCCAATTTCACATCAGGTACATAATGAGACTGTAAAAAATAAATGTTAAGTAGTTCAATGTGTCTTTGTCATTCGACAATTTGCAGTACCTAAAGAATTGGTGCATTTTATTTTATGTCAATCATTTGCAGAATTGCTGTGTTTTTGAAAATGATACTGAAGCTCAAACGCTACAGATCTATAAATATTTTGAGAGACTGTAGCACTAGTTAATTTGTAAGAAGTGGTTTTATTTCTAGTGCACTCATAACTAGTCATGTGAATTTACTTATACTATTGGGTATATGGGCATACCAGACTACCTGAACTGCCTCTTGAGAAATTGATATGCAGGTCAGGAAGCAACAGTTAGAACTGGACATGGAACAACAGACTGGTTCCAAGTGGAAAAGGAATATGTCAAGGCTGTATATTGTCACCCTGTTTATTTAACTTCTAGGCAGAGTACACCACGAGAAACGCTTGGCTGAAAGAAACACAAGCTGGAAAACAGATTGCTGGGAGAAATATAAATAGCCTCAGATATGCAGATGACAGCACCTTTATGGCAGAAAGTGAAGAAGAACTAAAGAGCCTCTTGATGAAATTGAAAGAGGAGAGTGAAAAAGTTGGCTTAAAGCTCAACATTCAGAAAATGAAGATCATGGCATTTGGTCCCATCACTTTATGGAAGATAGATGGGGTAACAGTGGAAATAATGGCTGACTTTATTTTTGAGGCTCCAAAATCACTGCAGGTGGTGATTGCAGCCATGAAATTAAAAGATGCTTACTCCTTGGAAGAAAAGTTATGACCGACCTAGATAGCATATTGAAAAGCAGAGACATTACTTTGCCAACTAAAGTCTTTCTAGTTAAGGCTATGGTTTTTCCAGTGGTCATGTATGGATGTGAGAGTTAGACTATGAAAAAAGTTGAGAACCAAAGAATTGATGCTTTTAAACTGTGGTGTTGCAGAAGAGTCTTGAGAGTCCCTTGGACTGCAAGGAGATCCAGCCAGTCCATCCTAAAGGAGATCGGTACTGGGTGTTCATTGGAAGGACAGATGTTGAAGCTGAATCTCCAATACTCTGGCCACCTGATGTGAAGAGCTGACTCATTGGAAAAGACCCTGATTCTAGGAAAGATTGAGGGCAGGAGGATAAGGGGATAACAGAGGATGAGATAATTGGATGGCATCACTGACTGGATGGACATGGGTTTGGGTGGACTCTGGGCGTTGGTGATGGACAAGGAGGCCTGGCGTTCTGCAGTTCATGGGGTTGCAAAGAGTCAGACATAACTGAGTGACTGAACTGAACTGATTGGGTATATTGTTTCTGAACTTCCTCATTTATAAAATGAGTTACCAGTGTCTCCCCTGAATATTTAATTGGAATTTTCAAATATACCTTGCATGTTCACACCTGTTGTCTTACAGAATGTTGTTTCTTCTATACAGGAATGCTCACATTCACTATTTTTTCTCAGCCAGTTAAAGTTATCCTCAAGTTTTTTCTTTATCATCACTCCTTTCCAACTTCTCCCACTACCAAGAAATAATACTTGTTATCTCCTCTGTATTTCACAGTTCACTTAGTATTTTTAGTAAACATTCTGTTTCCTAACTCTAAAAGACTATGATTTACAGCCCTAGTGGTCATGAATCAGCAATTTTTAACAAACTTACTGATGCTTCTTATATAAAAAGTTCATTGGCACTGAATTTAAGAAACTTCTATGATAGCTTCTGATATGTATTTCTGTTTTAGGTCTTAACACATTGCTACAATAAAATCATCGAAAAATAGGTCATGTTTAATTGCTACTTCAGTGCTGAGAACATAATTGAAAAATAAAATGAATACAATTTTATTGAGTGAATGAAGCAAAATAGAGAAAAAACCCATAAGACATGATTTTCTGATGTTATATCTTTCACTACTTCTTTGGTTGAATGTTGAATGAGAGAACTTCACCACAGTAACAGGCTAAATAAGAAAAAATCACATTCACATCACATTCATATCAATTGAGGCAGAAACAAATGTTTAACAGAATTTAATACTCACTCAAGGTAAAAATTCTTCGCAGACAATGATTACAAAAGAGTTCCTCTAGCTTGATAAAAAGTATCTACAAAATAGCATCATTTAAAATAATAACAATGACTGATTGGATGTATCCTCATTAATACTGGGAACCAGATACATATGTCCATTCTCATCATTGTTTTTTTAACATCATACTGGAAATTCAAGACAGTTCAATAAAAGCAGAAAAATAAATAAAATACCCTCTGATTAGAAAGGAAGGGTTAAAGCTGACTCAGTTGCAAGTTATATGAAGTTAAATGTAGAAAATCCTAAGGAATTAAATAAATAAATAAAGCAGACTAGAGATCTCTTCGCTACAATTGGAGATGCAAAGGGAACATTTCATGCAAAGTTGAGACAATAAAGGACAGAAATGGCAAGGACCTAACAGAAGCAGAAGATATTAAGAAGAGGAAGCTAGAATACACAAAATAACTATATAAGAAGGTCTTAATTACCCTGATAACCTCGATAATGTGGTCAATCACCTAGAGCCAGACATCCTGGAGTGTGAAGTCAAGTGGACATTAGGAAGCATTACTATGAACAAAGCAGGTGGAGGTGATGGTATTCCAGCTGAGCTATTTTAAATCCTAAAAGGTATTGCTTCCCCAGTGGCTCAGAATCCTCCACCAGTAAAGAATCCACCTGCAATGCAGGAGGCCAAGTTCTATCTATTGGTTGGGAAGATCTCTTGAAGAAGGGAATTGCAACTAACTCACTCCAGTATTCTTGTCTGGAGAATTCCATGAACAGAGGAGCTTGGTGGGTTATAGTCCAAGGGGTCACAAAGAATCGGATACAACTGAGTGACTAACATGTCCAGTTTAACTTGCAAAAGATGTTGCTGTGAAAGTGCTGAACTCAATATGCCAGCAAATTTGGAAAACTTGACAGTGGCCACAGGACTGGAAAAGGTCAATTTTCATTCCAGTACTAAAGAAGGGCAATGCCAAAGGATGTTCAAAGTACTATATAATTGCACTCATTTCACATGCTAGCATGGTAATGTTAAAAATCCCTCAAGCTAGATTTCAGCAGTACATGAACCAAGTTGGGTTTAGAAAAGGCAGAGGAACCAGAGATTAAATTGCCAACATCCATTAGATTATAGATAAAACAAGGAAATTCCAGTAAAACATCTATTTCTGCTTCATTGACTAAAATAAATCCTTTGACTGTGTGGATGACAACAAACTTTGGAAAATTCATAAAGAGATGGAAATACCAGACCACCTTATGGGCTTTCCAGGTGGCGCTAGTGCTAAAGAACCTGCTTCTTAATGCAAGAGACACAAATAGACACAGGTTCGATCCCTGGGTCAAGAAGATTCCTTGGAGAAGGGAATGGTAACCCACTCCAGTACTCTTTCCTGGAGATCCCAAGGACAGAGGAGCCTGGTGGGCTATGGTCCATAGGGTCACAAAGAGTTGGACACGACTGGAGTGACTTAGCATGTAAGAGAAGCTGAGAAACTTGTATGCAAGTTAAGAAGTAGCAGTTATAACCAGACACAAAACAAAGTTCATTAGACAAAATTCTGTCAAACATGAGACTGGTTCAAAATTGAGAAAAGAGTATGTCAAGGCTGTATGTTTAGCTTCTAGGTAGAGTACATCACATGAAATGCCAGGATAGGTGAATCACAAGCTGGAATCAAAATTCTGGGAGAAATAGCAAAAATCTCAGTTATGTAGATGATGACTCCCTAATGGCAGAAGCAAGAGGAACTGAAGAACCTCTTGATGAGGGCGAATGAAGAAAGTGAATTATCTGGCTTATAAGTCAACATTCAGAAAACTAAGATCATGGTATCCATTCCCACCACTTCATGGCAAATAGATGGGGAAACAATGGAAGCAGTGACAGACTTTATTTTCTTGGGCTCCAAAATCATTGCAGACAGTGATTGCAGCCCTGAAATTCAAAGGTGTTTTGCTCCTTGAAAAGAAATCCATTACAAACATAGATAGTGTATTAAAAAGCAAACACATTGCTTTGCCAACAAAAGTAGGTTTAGTCAAACTCTTGTTTTCCCAGTAGTCATATTTGGATGTGAGAACGGGGCCATAAAGGAGGCTGAGCACTGAAGAACTGATGCTTTTGAATTGTGGTGCTAGTGAAGACTCTTGAGAATCCCTTGGGCAGCAAGGAGATAAAATCAGTCAGTCTTAAAGGAAATCAACCCTGAAATTCATTGGAAGATCTGATGCTGACGATGATGTTTCAATTCTTTGGGCATCTGATGCAAAGAGCCAACTCATTGGAAAAGAATTTGATGCTAAGAAGAGTGAGGGTAGGAGGAGGAGTTGACAGAGGATGAGATGGTGGGATGGCATCACTGACTCAATGGATGTGAGTTTGAGCAAACTCCAGGAGATAGTGAAGGACAGGGAAACTGGGGTGCTGGAGGCCATGGAGTCACAAACAGCAGCACACAACTTAGTTATTGAACATCAACAACAACAAAAAACTACTTCTATTTTGCGCTTTTTGAAGAAGCTCCATACTGTATTCCATAGTGGCCACACCAATGTACATGTTCACCAGCAGTATTCAAGGCAAATCTGAATTTCTGGTATGTATAATTTTCCTTCTTTCTGAAGAACTTCTTTTAATATTTTTTTCAGTGCCAATTGTTGGACAACAAATTCCGACATAAGTTGCTTGTGTGAGGAAGTCTTCTTTTTCACTTTTGAAGAGTAATTGTGTAGGATTCAGCATTTTTGGTTGATAATGTTTTCTTTTTTCTCTCAATATGTGAAATATTTCCATCCACAATATTCTTGCTTTTGTAGTCTTTGAGAAGTAAGATGTAGTTCTCATCTTTGCTCTTCTCACCCTTTGAAAGAACCACGTTGCCTTCTTTCAATATTTTTTCTTAATCTTTGATTTTCTGCTGTTTGTATACTACATATTGCAATATAAAAAGAGGTAGAGAAAGCTTCTGACATAAACATCAGAAGGGGACAGAAGAGTGCCTCCTTGATAGTATTTTGTTATTGTTCAATTGGTCAGTAGTGTCTAACTCTTTGCAACACCATGGACTGCGGCACTCCAGACTTCCCTGTTCTTCATCATCTCCCTCCTCAAACTCATGCCAATTAAGTTGGTGATGCCATCCAATCATCTCATCCTCTGTTGTCCTCTTCTCCTACCTTCAATCTTTCCCAGCATTAGGGCCTTTTCCAATGAGTCAGCTCTTTGCATCAGATGGCCAAAATATTGTAGCTTCAGCTTCAATATTTGGCATCAGTCCTTCTAGTGAATATTCAAGATTGATTTCCTTTAGGGTGGACTGGTTTGATCTCATTGCATTCCAAGGGACTCTCAAGAGTCTTCTCCAACACTACATTTAAAAAGCATCAATTATTTGCCAGTCATCTTTCTTTATGGTTGAACTCTCACATCCATGCATGACTCTGGAAAAACCATACCTTTGACTATAAGGACATTTGTTCATAAAGTAATGCTAGTTTTTAGCAAGGCCTTTTATACCTGTTAGCAAGGTGCTAATCAGATAAAAGAAAAACATGAAGACTGAGGGAGCTGTCTCTGTTGCTCCCATAACATGCATTTTGAGGTAGAATGGCACAAGAGGAGTCATCTCTGGTCATAAAACAATTGACCTGAATCTTGAATAAAGGCAGATTTCAAAGCAACTACATAGTTTTATTAATATAGTTTAAGAAAACTTTACCATGAATAAGATGTACTGGTTTGTGAGCCATTATTAGCTCAAGGTTTGAAAAAAAGGTAAGTCTTAAGGGGAACTGATTTGAAGAAAGGCAGATGCCAAAGCAAATACATAGTTTCACTGACATAGCTTAAGAAAAACATTTCAAGAAAAATTGCTGTCGTTAGCTGAAGACTTGAGAAAAGTTAAGTTCGGGGGAACCAGGTTTCCTCATAACACAGGAATAGAAGAGAAAAGAAAAACAAACAAACAAACAAACAAAAACAAAAAAACCCTGCCACTTGCAGTTTATTTCCTCCTGCCTCTTAGGGACCTCTGACCTCCTTAGGGAGGCTGTTAGCCCTTTCACTTGCTTCTATAGTTTTGGGAATCTCTCATCTTAATTTCTTTTAGTGACTTAAGTTTTGCTACAGTCTTTCCTATTGACAGCCCTGATTTGTAGTTTAGAGCCACACTGATTTTTTTTTTTTAGGTTTTCAATTTTTTTAATTATGAAAATATGATAACACATTATAGGAGACTTGGAAAATACAGAACAAGGTTAAATATAGTTCTACTACATATTGCAATTGTTTTTTTAAGACAGATAAATTCAGATTTTTAGTTGGAGTGTCAATATCACACTCTCAAAAATTAATAGAAACAATATACAGAGAAGTAGAAAAATATAGTAGACCTGAAAAGCACTGTGAATGAATTCAACGTAATTAGGATTTATTCAATTTTCACTCAACAGTAGGACACACTAACATTTTGTGGTGTTGGTGCTCCTTCCACCAGTAAGTTTGTGTAGGCTTGAAAAATGTGTATAAACAAAATCTTTCCATAGAATATACTCATCTATCACATAATCTTGCCACACTCTGTTGTGCCCACTTCCTTTAGTCTGTAAATCCTTTCTCCTATCATTTCCATTACAACCTTAGTCATGAGAGTCATTGCATTGTTTACACCTCTATGAGCCATCTTTTTAATGAGCCATACTATTTCATGTTTTCCTGACCAAGTATTAAGAGTAGACTTTATGACTGTGCTCCTAAGTCAACAAATCTTTCCTGTTTGATTTTATTTTCCAATTCTTCTAGTTAAGGCCCCTAACCATAGGAATAGGGTGCTTCCTTTGTGGCTCAGGCGGTAGAGAATCTGCTTGCAATGCAGGTGACACAGGTTCAATCCCTGGGTTGGGAAGATCCCCTAGAGAAGGAAATGGCAACACATTCCAGTATTCTTGAAGGGGAATTCCACAGACAGTCGACACTGGCAGGCTACAGTCCATGGATCACAGAGTCAGACATGACTGAGCACTTATCACTTTCACTTTCAACCATAGGAATACCTTTTTATGTGTATTCCTAAATCCCTTATGAGTATACAGCAGAAATAAGAGATAGATTTAAGGGACTAGATCTGAAAGATAGCATGCCTGATGAACTATGGACTGAGGTCTGTGACATTGTACAGGAGACAGGGATTAAGACCATCCACATGAGAAAGAAATACAAAAAAGCAAAATGGCTGTCTGGAGAGGCCTTACAAATAGCTATAAAAAGAAGAGAAGTGAAAAGCAAAGGAGAAAAGGAAGGATATAAGCATCTGTAGGCAGAGTTTCAAAGAACAGCAAGGAGAGATAATAAAATCTTCCTCAGTGATCAATGCAAAGAAACAGAGGAAAAGAACAGAATGGGAAAATCTAGAGATCTCTTCAAGAAAATTAGAGACACCAAGGGAATATTTCATGCAAAGATGGGCTCGATAAAGGACAGAAATGGTATGGACCTAACAGAAGCAGAAGATATTAAGAAGAAGTGGCAAGAAAACAGAGAAGAACTGTACAAAAAAGATCTTCATGACCAAGATAACCACGATGGTATGATTATTCACCTAGAGCCAGACATCTTGGAATGTGAAGTCAAGTGGGCCTTAGAAAGCATCACTACGAACAAAGCTAGTGGAGGTGATGGAATTCCAGTTGAGCTGTTTCAAATCCTGAAAGATGATGCTGTGAAAGTGCTGCACTCAATATGCCAGCAAATCTGGAAAACTCAGCAGTGGCCACAGGACTGGAAAAGGTCAGTTTTCATTCCAGTCCCAAAGAAAGGCAATGCCAAAGAATGCTCAAACTACCGCACAATTGCACTCATCTCACATGCTAGTAAAGTAATGCTCAAAATTCTCCAAGCCAGACTTCAGCAATACGTGAACTGTGAACTTTCAGATGTTCAAGCTGGTTTTAGAAAAGGCAGATAAACCAGAGATCAAATTGCCAACATCCTCTGGATCATGGAAAAAACAAGAGAGTTCCAGAAAAAAAAAAATCTCTTTCTGCTTTATTGACTATGCCAAAGCCTTTGACTGTGTGGATCACAATAAACTGTGGAAAATTCTGAAAGAGATGGGAATACCAGACCACCTGACATGCCTCTTCAGAAACCTGTATGCAGGTCAGGAAGCAACAGTTAGAACTGGACATGGAACAACAGACTGGTTCCAAATTGGAAAAGGAGTATGTCAAGGCTGTATATCGTCACCCCGCAGAGAACATCACGAGAAATGATGGGTTGGAAGAAGCACAAGCTGGAATCAAAATTGCTGAGAGAAATATCAGTAACTTCAGATATGCAGATGACACCACCCTTATGGCAGAAAGTGAAGAGGAACTGAAAAGCCTCTTGATGAAAGTGAAAGAGGAGAGTGAAAAAGTTGGCTTAAAGCTCAACATTCAGAAAACTAAGATCGTGGCATCTGGTTCCATCACTTCATGGGAAATAGATGGGGAAACAGTGTCAGATTTTATTTTCTGAGGCTCCAAATTCACTGCAGATGGTGACTGCAGCCATGAAATTGAAAGATGCTTACTCCTTGAAAGATAAGTTATGATCAACCTAGACAGCATATTGAAAAGCAGAGACATTACTTTGCCAACAAAGTTCCGTCTAGTCAAGGCTATGGTTTTTCC
This sequence comes from Aepyceros melampus, assembly GCA_006408695.1. Classification (NCBI taxonomy): domain Eukaryota; kingdom Metazoa; phylum Chordata; class Mammalia; order Artiodactyla; family Bovidae; genus Aepyceros; species Aepyceros melampus. Next base: position 332,637 of record SJXQ01006699.1, on the reverse strand, counting down.
AGTGGTCATGTATGGCTGTGAAAGCTGGACTGTGAAGAAAGCTGCACTCTGAAGAATTGATGCTTTTGAAATGTGGTGTTGGAGAAGACTCCTGAGAGTCCTTTCGACCAGTCCATCCTAAAGGAGATCAGTCCTGGGTGTTCTTTGGAAGGAATGATGCTAAAGCTGAAACTCCAGTACTTTGGCCAGCTAATGTGAAAAGTTGACTCATAGGAAAGGACTCTAAAGCTGGGAGGGATTGGGGGCAGGAGAAAAAGGGGACGATAGAGGATGAGATGCCTGGATGGGATCACCGAATCAGTCAACGTGAGTCTGAATGAACTCCAGGAGTTGGTGATGAACAGGGAGGCTTGGCATGCTTCGATTCATGGAGTCACAAATAGTCGGATATGACTGAGCGACTGAACTGAACTGATGGTTCCTTCCAGATAAAAGTTAGCTAAGTATTAGCATTACATTTTTGCTTTAGCTCATTCCTTTTTTTTTTCAGGCAGAGGTTACTCTCATTTGTGTTATTCTGTCATTTAACACCAGTTATGGGCAAACTGGGGGCTTCCCTGGTGGCTCTGACAGTAAGGAATATGCCTGCAGTGCGAGAGGCCTGGGTTCGATTTCTGGGTTGGAAAGAGTTCCTGGATGAGGGCATGGCAACCCACTCCAGTATTCTTGCCTGGAAAATTCCCATGGCAAAAGGACCTGGAGGGCTATAGTGCATGTGGTCGCAAAGAGTCAGACATGCCTGAGTGACTAAGCGCAGCACAGTACATAGGCAAAGTGGACAACATGGTGGGTAGGAAAAATCCTTAGGTTTATGTTCAAGGGTTTTTTTTTTTTTGATTGTTTTTATTTTTTAAATACATGTAAATGATTATTTTTTACTCGTATAAAAATAAATGGCTCTCTATGAATCATGAAAAAATTAATTGTGGATATATTTAAAATGTCAATGGATTAAGACTAGTATCACTAATACTATTGATTTACATCTAATACAATGCTCTGTAGTTTTGTTTTCAGTAGTAAAGGAAAAAAGATTATAGATTTAACCTAAGGGGAAAGAAAGACTTCTGCTTCGGTTAGTTGGCAAGGTAAATTCTCATTCCTAGAAACTGCTGCTTTGTGAAAGAATAGCCTCTGCACTGTTTCTCAGCTTAGAGGAAGATATTAACTCTTACCATGGATGGATCAGGCTCAGAAGATTCATAGATTTATGTGTAAATGTCTCATTTTTCCAAACCAGAGTGCTAATCTTGGCGTAATAATAAAATTACTTTGGCTCAGTGCTTACCTGTCTTTGAAGTTTAACCACAGTTTTGAATTTTCTATTCAGCTTTCTTTGTCCTTCCCTTAGAAGAGATTAGAGTTTCTTTATATGTAGTCAAAGTGACCCTCAGGCTTCCATATCTGTCTTTCAAGTGCCAGTTTCTTTATTTCAAATGCTCATTCCCTCTAGATAGCATTAATCATGTTCAGGAGTGATTATATAATAACCCTTCCTAATACTACTATTTATTTTGCACATCTCAAATACCTGGCTGGTCAGCTAATGCATTTGCTTCCACCCATACACCATCAAGATGCATCTCTGGCTTTAGCAATTGAACTGCCACCTTTTGCCAGGGACTGTCTGTACTCCAACTATCAAAAATGATGATGCCTTTATTACCAGTGAGGTGGCTAGTTTTGGGTATAAATTTTTATCACTTTCATTTTAAAACTACTTCTTTTTAAACTGTCTTATAGTATGTTCTCTAGAAGCAGAAGAAGTGACAGAGTATGGAGTGCCATATATTCTTTAGCGATCAACATCTGTGAAAGGAACGTGGACAGAACAGGATCAGGCAGGGTACAATTGAAACTGTAATGCAGGCCCAACAAAGCCTCATTCAACTTAGTAAAAGCTCTGGAGTAATATTATCCCTCTGAATTTTCTTTTTTGAGAAAAGTAGAAATGTTACGACATTTTATCCCTGTGTCATTTAGTCACTGGATGTGAACTGACCAGGGAAAGGAAGGACATTTTAGTCAGTAGACTCTGTGGTGCAGAGCCTGAAAGAACTGATAGCTGGAATCTCTCTGCTGACCATGCTTCCTCATGTAGACAGTCCAAAATTCCTTGGAGTCTTATGGCTTTGTATACCATAGATATTTAGTTAACCACCTGTAAGTTTAGCCAAGAAGTTAGGAAACCTTAATCTAGAAAATTTCATTGACATGTACAAAACAAATGAACCTAGGCCAGAAGAGTTTATTTTTCTGAAATTAGGAATGTGGTTTAAAAATTTCTATTTTGAAAACAAAATTGAGACTGGTTATAAAAAATATCTAATTCTAATAAGCAACATTGTTTTTTTTAATTTCTGAAAGGTATAATTTTATGTGTTAACTTTATAAGCATAATGAAAAGAGAGAAGACTTCTTTAAAAAGAATTATTTACTAAGTAATAGAAAATTTCATTGACATGTACAAAACAAATGAACCTAGGCCAGAAGAGTTTATTTTTCTGAAATTAGGAATGTGGTTTAAAAATTTCTATTTTGAAAACAAAATTGAGACTGGTTATAAAAAATATCTAATTCTAATAAGCAACATTGTTTTTTTTAATTTCTGAAAGGTATAATTTTATGTGTTAACTTTATAAGCATAATGAAAAGAGAGAAGACTTCTTTAAAAAGAATTATTTACTAAGTAATAATTAAGGTATATTGACTAAAATCTATGTTGCATGGAAAATGGAAATAGAAGTTAAGCAAATATTAGAAACTATTTACATTATTTAAAAACCTATTTATTTATTTATTTATTTAAGATGAATTATTTCTTGGTTTCCAGCTTAGGTACTTTTCCATTCATTTTCTTTTTCTTTTTTTTTTTTTTCCATTAATTTTCATAGTTTCCTTTTTCAAAACATTTAATTTTTTTTTTTTTTTTGCTAATGTTCTATATTATTTTTGAAAGACATAAACTTCTTACTTGTAGCATTTGGTGATGGATAATATGTTGGAGAGTGTGATTTAAATGAAAATAGAAAGCCCACAATACACTAATTAACTGCTTTATAAAGATTAATAGGGCTTCCCTGATGGCTCAAATGGTAAAGCGTCCATCTGCAATGCAGAAGACCCTGGTTTGATCCCTAGGTCAGAAAGATCCTCTAGAGAAGGAAATGGCAACCCATTCCAATACTCTTGCCTGGAAAATTCCATGGATGGAGGAGCCTGGTGGGCTACAGTCAATTGGGTAGCAAAGAGTCAGATGCGATTGAGAGACTTCACTTTCAATTTTATAAAGATTAAAACAGGGGGCAGTCCTAAGCTGGTGGGGGAATAGGATGGGGAGACCATTCCCCCCCCCCACAAATTCCTCAAGAGATCATTTAAAAGGTGAACAAACTCCACAAAACAACTTCTGAATGCTAGCGGAGGATACCAAGCACCCAGAAAGGCAGCCCATTCTCTTTGAAAGTAGGCAGGATAAAATATAAAAGATAAAAACAAAGACAAAAGAGTTAGGGATGGAGACCTGTCCTGGGGAGGGAGTTGTGAAGGAAGAGAAGTTTCCAAACAGCAACAAATTCTTTCACAGTGGGTCTGTGGGGAGTTTTGGAATTTCAGAGGGCAACATAACCAGAGGTGGGGGTGGGGAACACAGAATACATGCCTTAACCAAAACTCCCAGAGGGAAATAGCTCAGATTCTTGCATTCGGCACCAGGGAGTGGGGGAGGCACAAGTTGCGTGCTTAGGGTAAGGACCCGGCCTGAAGGCCCTGAGGACAAGCTGAGGGAGCTAACATGAGATAGCAACCCAAACTGCGAATAGCCAGAGGAAAAAAATATATATAGAGAGAACTTGCTCGCAAAAGCTCTAACTTAATGCACTGCCAGGCCCACTCACAGAACAAAGGACTGACAAAAACTAGAGGAGAGCTAGCAGTTGTGGACTGGTCCATCCCCTGCCAGAGGCAGAGAGACAGGAGGGCGGTAGTCAGAGCCAGAAGGAAAGGGGTAATCTTGGCCCCAGAGATGGCATCCTCCACCAAACTGTGAGCATGCTCCCAGTTGCTAACCAAGTCTTCTGGGATCCTGGGTGGTTGACATCTGCCAGGAGGGTCGCAGCCTGAGATCAGCTCCCCAGAGGAGACACAGCACACCTGGCGGTGCTCCCACTACTCACCCAGGACTGGGAAGGTGATAAGATGTGCCACACACCTGGGATAATGCACTTACCAAGCATCTGGTCACCTGAGCGCCTTAGACCTGGGAAGGACACAAAACCAAGGCCCAACTGAGTCTGTGCCTTTATGGAGTACCCAAGAACCTGAACCTGTGCAGCTTAGACCTGGAAGTGCATACAACCCAGGGGCTGCATTGGACAATTCCCTTGCAGAGCAACCTGGAGCCTGAACAGTGTAGACTGGGAAAGAACAGGTGCCATGAACTGGGGCAAACCCAATGTGGTCCAGACACTGTGAGCACTCCACAAACATGCCAGTGATATTTGTTTGCACTATTCCCTCCCCTCTCCCCCCACCTCACAAAGCACAACTGAATAAGTGAGCCTAAATAAGTGATCACCTTTGGCCCCTTATGTCAGTGTGGAAATTAGACACTGAAGAGACTGGCAAACAGAGGAAGCCAAAATAAACAAAGAAGAGGGAGCCATTCTGAAAGTGACAGGTACAACGGATTAAAACACTGTAGTTGCATTGACTAAACATTGGAAGGGGCCTATAGACCTTGAGAAGAAGTATAAGCTGGAACAAGGAATTATCTGAAACTGAACTGACCCCACATTGCCATCAACAGCTCCAGAGAAATTCCTAGATATATTTTTACTACCATTATTTTTCATTGTTTTATTTTTAAGTTCTTTATTACTCCTTTAAAACTTACTATTACCTTGCAAAAAATACCTTATTTTTAAAAGCAAATTTCAAATATATATTAAAAAATTTTGTGATTGATTTTGTTTTCTATTTATAATATTGTATTTTTGAAAGCCTAACTTCTACTCTAGATTTTTAATCTTTGCTCTTTGGTATTTGGTATCAATTTTGTACCTTTAGGAATGTAATCTTCAGTACCTATTTTTACTTAGATGTGTGATTACTGGCTTGGTTGCTCTCTCCCCTTCTGAGTCTTCCTTTTCTCCCCAGGGTCACCTTTATCTCCTCCTTCCCCCTCCCTTCTCTTCTCTACTTAACTGTGTGAATCTCTCTGGATGTCCTGGGCTGTGGAGAACACTTAGGGAATTGATTACTGGCTCAATTGTTCTCTCCCTTTTGATTTCCCCCCTTCTCCTCCTGGTCACCTCTATCTCCTTCTTCCCTCTTCTCTTCTCCATGTAACTCTGTGAACCTCTCTGCATGTCCCTCACTGTGGATGATCTTTTCACCATTCACCTAGATGCTGTATCATCAGTGCTATATGGATGGAGAAGTCTTGAGGCTACTGTAAGTATAAGACTGAAAGCCAGAGGCATAAGGTTTAAATACGAAACTTGAGAACACCAGAGATCTCCTGACTCCAGGGAACATTGATTGAAAAGAGCTCATCCAAAAGCCTCCATACCTATACTGAAACCAAGCTCCACCCAAGAGCCAACAAGTCCCAGAGCAAGACATACCACACTAATACTCCAGCAACCCAGGAACATAGCACTGAGCATTAAAATACAGGCTGCCCAAAGTCACACCAAATCCACAGACAGCTCAAAACTCACTACGGACACTTCATTGCACTCCAGAGAGAAGAGATCCAGCTCCATCCACCAGAACATTGATGCAACCTTTCCTAACCAGGTAACCTTGACAAGCCACTAGTCTAACCCCACCCACAGGGAGCAACCTCCACAATAAAGAGGAATTACAAACTTCTAGTTTACATAAAGGCCACCTTAAACACAGCAATCTAAACAAGGTGAAAAGGCAGAAACATATTCAGCAGGTAATGGAACATATAAATGCTCACCAACCAAAGAAGAGCAGATAGGGAGTCTACCTGAAAAAGAATTCAGAATAATGATAGTAAAGATGATCCAAAATCTTAAAAATAAAATGGAGTTACAGATAAATAGATTAGAGACAAAGATTGAGAAGATGCAAGAAATGCTTACCAAGGACCTAGAAGAAATTAAAAAAAGGTTAATCAATAAAGAATAATGCAATATCTCAGATAAAAATCACTCTGGAGGGAACCAACAATAGAATAACTGAGGCAGAAGATATGATAAGTGAGGTGGAAGATAGAATGATGGAAATAAATGAAGCAGAGAGGAAAAAAGAACTAAAAGAAATGAGGACAATCTCAGAAACCTCTGGGAAAATGTTAAAGACCACAATATTCAAACCATAGAAGTCCCAGAAGAAGAATACAAAAAGAAAGGCCATGAGAAAATACTTAAGGAGATAATAGCTGAAAACTTCCCCCAAATCAGGAGGGAAATAGCCATCCAAGTCCAAGAAACTCAGAGGATCCCAAACAGGATAAACACAAGGCAAAACACCCCAAGATATATATTAATCAAATTAACAAAGATCAAACACAAAGAGAAATTATTAAAATCATCAAGGGAAAAGCAACAAATAACACGTAAGGGGATTCCCATAACGGCTTATATTTCAATAGAAACTCTTCAGGCTAGAAGGGAATGGCAGGGCATACTTAAAGTGATGAAAGAGAAAAACCTACAACCCAGATTACTATACGTCGCAAGGATCTCACTCAAATAGGAAACAGAAATTAAAACTTTATAGACAAATAAAAGCTGAGAGAATTCACCACCAAACTGGCTCTTTATTGAATGCTAAAGGGTCTTCTCTAGGCAGGAAACATAGAAAAGATTTATAAACTCAAATCCCAAACAAGAAAGTAAATGGCAACAAGATCATACTTACTAATAATTACCTTAAATGTAAATGGATTGAATGCCCCAACCAAAAGACAAAGACTGGCTGAATGAATACAAAAACAAGACCCCTTATATATGCTATCTACAAGAGACCCATCTCAAAACAAGTGGCACATACAAACTGAAAGTGAAGGGCTGGGTAAAAGATATGTCATGCAAATGGGGACCAAAAGAAAGCAAGAGCAGCAATACTCATATTACACAAAATAGACTTTGAAATAAAGGCCGTGAAAAGAGACAAAGAAGGACATTACATATTGATCAAAGGATCAATCCAAGAAACAGATATAACAATATAAATATATATGCACTCAACATGGGAGCACCACAGTATGTAAGGCAAATGCTAACAAGTGTGAAAGGGAAAATTAACAGTAACACAATAATAGTGGGAGACCCACTCACACCTATGGATAGATCAAATAAACAGAAAATTAGCAAGGAAACACAAACTTTAAATGGTAAAATGGACCAGTTAGATGTAATTGATATCTATAGGATATTTCATCCAAAAATAACGAATTTCACCTTCCCCTCGAGTGCACAAGGAACATTCTCCAGGATAGATCACATCTAAATCTAGCCTTGGTAAATTAAAATAATAATAATAATAATAAAGTCATTTCAAGCATCTTTTCTGATCACAATGCAGTGAGATTAGATGTCAACTACACAAAACAACAACAACAACAACAAACTGTTAAAAATTCAAACATATGGAAGCTAAACAACACACTTCTGAATAATCAACAAATCACAGAAAAAAAATCAAAATATGCATAGAAACGAATGAAAATGAAAACACAACAACCCAAAACCAATGAGATTCTGTAAAAAGAGTGCTAAGGGGAAGGTTCATGTAATACAAGCTTACCTCAAGAAACAAGAGAAAAATCAAATATATAACCTAAATCTACACCTAAAGCAACTAGAAAAAGAAGAAATGAAGAACCCCAGGGTTAGTAGAAGGAAAGAAATCATAAAAATTAGGGCAAAAATAAATGAAAAAGAAACAAAGGAGACTATAGAAAAAATAAATAAAGTACACTCATGGCTAATTCATGTCAATGTGTAACAAAACGAATACAGTATTGTAAAGCAAAACAAACTAAAAAATAAAAATTAATTTAAAAAACAATTAAAAGCTAATTCTTTAAGAAGATAAGTAAAACAGACAAACCATTAGCCAGACTCATCAAGAAACAAAGGGAGAAGAATCAAGTCAATAAAATTAGAAATGAAAATGAAGAAATAACAACAGACAACACAGAAACACAAGGGATCATCGGAGACCACTTTCAGCAACTATATGCAAAAAAAAAAAAAAAAAAAAATTGAAAATAGAACTTGGAAAAATGGACAAATTCTCAGAAAAGTATAACCTTCCAAAATTGAACCAGGAAAAAATAGAAATCTTAACAGACCCATCACAAGCACGGATATTGAAACTATAATCAAAAATCTTACAACAAACAAAAACCTAGGACCAGATGGCTTCACAGCTGAAATCTACCAAAAATTTAGAGAAGAACTGACACCTATTCTACTCAAACTCTTTCAGAAAATTGCAGAGGAAGGGAAACTGCCAAACTCATTTTATGAGGCCACCATCACCCTCAAACCCAGACAAAGATGCCATAAAAAAAGAAAACTACAGGCCAATAACACTGATGAATATAGATGCAAAAATTCTTAACAAAATCCTAGCAAACAGAATCCAACAATATATTCAAAATATCATACATCATGACCAAGTGGGCTTTATCCCAGGGATGCAAGAATTCTTCAACATTCGCAAATCAATCAATGTGGTACACCACATTAATAAATTGAAAGATAAAAACCGTATGATTATCTCAGTAGATGCAGTGAAAGCCTTTGCAAAATTCAATATCCATTTATGATAAAAAACCCTCCAGAAAGCATCCATAAGAAGGAACATACCTCAACATAATAAAAGCCATATATGATAAATGCACAGCAAACATTATCCTCAAAGGTGAAAAATTGAACGCATTTCCCCTAAAGTCATAAACAAGACAAGGGTGCCCACTCTCAGCACTACTATTCAACATAGGTTTAGAAGTTTTAGCCACAGCAATCAGAAAAGAAAAAGAAATAAAAGTAATCCAGATTGAAAAAGAAGTAAAGCTCTCACTGTTTGCAGATGACATGATCCTCTACATAGAAAATCATAAAGACACCACCAGAAAATTACTAGAGCTAATCAATGATTATAGTAAAGTTGCAGGATATAAAACTGACATGCAGAAATCCCCTGGATTTCTATACACTAAGAATGGGAAAACAGAAAGAGAAATTAAGGAAACAATTTTATTCACCATTGCAACAAAAACAATAAAATACTTATGAATAAATCTACCTAAAGTAACAAAAGATCTATATATAGAAAATTCTAAAACACTGATGAAGGAAATCAAAGATGACAGAAATAGAGAAATATACCATGTTCATTGGAAGAATGAACTTGTTAATTGGAAGAATCAGTATAGTGAAAATGAGTATACTACCCAAAGCAATCTATAGATTCAATGCAATCCCTATCAAGCTACCAATGATATTTTTCAGACAACTAGAGAAAATAATTTCCCAATTTGTATGGAAATTAAAAAAAAAAAACTCAAATAGCCAAAGCAATCTTGAGAAAGAAGAATGGAATTGGTAGAATCAACCACCCTGACTTCAGACTATACTACAAAGCTACAGTCATCAAGACAGTATGGTACTGTCACAAAGACAAAAATATAGATCAATGGAACAAACAGAAAGCCCAGAGATAATCAATGCACCTATGGACACCTTATCTTTGACACAGGAGGCGAGATTATACAATGGAGAAAAGACAATCTCTTTAACAAGTGGTCCTGGGAAAACTGGTCAACACTTGTAAAAGAATGAAAGTGGAACACTTTCTAGCACCATACACACACACACACACACACAAAAAAAAAAAAAAAAAAAAAACTCAAAATGGATTAAAGATGTAAATGTAAGTCCAAAAGACTGTTCTATACATCTGTGTCTCTTTTGCTGTCTTGCATACAGGGTTATCATTACCATCTTTCTAAATTCCATGTGTATACCTGTGGCAGATTCATGTTGATGTTTGACAAAACCAATACAATATTGTAAAGTAATTAACCTCCAATTAAAATAAATAAATTTATATTAAAAAACAAAAAAACAAACAAACAAAAAGATGTAAATGTAAGACCAGAAATTATAAAACTCCAGGAGGAAAATATAAACAAAACACCCTGTGACATAAATCACAATAGGATCCTCTATGACTCACCTTCCAGAGTAATGGAAATAAAAACAAAAATAAAAACATGGGACCTAATTAAACTTAAAAGCTTTTGCACAACAAAGGAAACTATAAGCAAGGTGAAAAGATAGCCTTCAGAACGGGAGAAAATAATAGCAAATGAAACAGCTGACAAAGAATTAATCTCAGAAATATACAAGTAGCTCATGAAGCTCAATTCCAGAAATATAAATGAACCAATCAAAAAATGGGCCAAAGAACTAAACAGTCATTCTTCAAAGAAGACATACAGATGGCTAACAAACACATGAAAAGATGTACAACATCACTCATCATCAGAGAAATGCAAATCAAAACCCCAACGAGGTACCATTTCATGCCAGTCAGAATGGCTACTATCAAAAACTCTGCAAACAATAAATACTGGAGAAGGTGAGAGAAAAGGGAACCATCTTACACTGTTGGTGGGAAAGCAAACTAGTACAGCCACTATGGAGAACAGTGTGAAGATTTCTTAAAAAAATGGAAATAACACTCCCATACGACCAAGCCATCCCATTGCTGGGCATACACACTGAGGAAACCAGAATTGAAGGAGACATGTGTACCCCAGTATTAATTGAAGCACTGTTTACATAACTAGGACATGCAACCTAGATGTCCATCAGCAGATGAATGAATAAGAAAGCTGTGGTACATATACACAATGGAATATTACACAGCTATTAAAAAGAATCCATTTGAATCAGTTCTAATGAGGTGGATGAAACTGGAGCCTATTACACAGAGTGAAGCAAGTCAGAAAAAAAAAACAAATAAACAAACAAACAAAAAAACAGCAATACAGTTTATTAACACATATATAAGAAATTTAGAAAGATGGTAATGATGACCCTATATGTGAGACAGCAAAGGAGACACAGATGTAAAGAACAGACTTTTGGACTCTGTGGGGGAAGGCAAGGGTGGGATGATTTGAGAGAATAGCATTGAAACATGTATATTACCATATGTGAAATAGATCACCAGTCCAGGTTTGATTCATGAGACAGGGGGCTCAGGGCTGGTGCAAAGGGTGACCCTGAGGGATGGAATGGATAGAAAGATGGGAGGGTTCAGGATGGGGAGGGAGATGGGAAGGGGGTTTAGGATGGGGGACACATGTACACACATGGCTGATCTATGTCAATGTATGGCAAAGACCACTACAATATTATAAAGTAATTAGCCTTTAATTAAATTAAATAAATTAATTTTAAAAAGATTAAAACAATAAGCAGCATTTTAATTTTATTTTTAATAAGTAAAGAGGAGTCATAACAAATTGTATTCCTTCAATTGAGCTATTTACAATCTTATTTAACATAAGCTAAATTTTAATAATTTAAGCAAGTTAAAAACTTGCTTCAAGAATATATTTGCTATAACTTTAATACAAAATTTATTAAAAGTCAATGTGTCTGTGTGTGTATATATATATTTATATATCTGAGCTTCCTTTATGACTCAGACAGTAAAGAATCTACCTGCAATGTGGGAGACTGGGGTTCCATCCCTGGGTTGTGAAGATCCTCTAGAGAAGGGATTGGCTACTCACTCCAGTATTCTTGCCTAGAGAATTCCATGACAGAGGAGCCTTGTGGGCCACAGGCCATGAGTCACAAAGGGTTGGGCACAACTGAGCTATTAATGAACATAAACAACATAGATTGATAAAATCGTTTTTTCAATGTTAACATATTAAGAAATGATAACATACAGGGCCACTGCATTTACTGTAGGTTCCTAAAGTCTACTGTGCCCAGAGTCCACAATTACCCTCCATTATTTTGGTACCGAAGAAATAGAACCTTTTACTGATGATCTCTGTCATGTACAAATGAAAGCTGTATATTTATATACAGGAATGGTATATATGGTGAATTTAACTCAGTTGACCATTATATCTACTACTGTGGACAAGAATTCCTTAGAAGAAATGTAGTAACCATTATAGTCAACTAAAGAGTCTGAGATGCAGTACTTGGATGCAATCTCAAAAATGACAGAATGAACTCTGTTCATTTCTGAGGCAAACCATTCAATATCATGGTAATACAAGTCTATGCCCTAACCAGTAATGCTGAAGAAGCTGAAGTTGAACAGTTATATGAAGACCTACAAGACCTTATAGAACTAACACACAATAAAGATGTCCTTTTTATTATATAAGATTGAAATGAAAAAGTGAGAAGTCAAGGAAAAACTGGAGAAACAGGCAAATTTGGCCTTGGAGTACAGAATGAAGCAGGGCAAAGGCTAAGAAAATACACTGGACACAGCAAACACCCTCTTCCACCAATACAAGAGAAACTCTACACATGGACACCACCAGATGGTCAACACTAAAATCAGATTGATTATATTCTTTGCAGCCAAGAATGAAGAAGCTCCATAGAGTCAGCAAAAACAAGACTGGTAGCTGACTGTGGCTCAGATCACAAACTCCTCATTGCCAAATTCAGACTTATATTGAAGAAAGTATGGAAAACCCACTAGACCATTCATGTATGACCTAAATCAAATCCCTCACGATTATATAGTGAAATTGAGAAATAGATTTAACAGAGTAGATCTGACAGAGTGCCTGATGAACTATGAACGGAGATTCAAGACATTGTACAGGTGACAGGGATCAAGACATCCCCAAGGAAAAAAAAAAAGTGGAAAAAGAAAAATGGCTCTCTGAGCAGGCCAAACAAATAGCTTGAAAAGAAGAAAAGCAAAAAGCAAAGGAGAAAGGAAAGATATACCCATTTGAATGCAAAGTTCCAGGGAATAGCAAGGAGAGAAAAGAAAGCCTTCCTCAGTGATCAGTACAAAGAAATAGAGGGAAACAACAGAATGGGAAAGACTAGAGATCTCTTCAAGAAAACTAGAGATATGAAGGGAATATTTCATGCAAAGATGGGCTCAATAAAGGACAGAAATTGTATGGACCTAGGTGAAACAGAAGATATTAAGAAGGGGTGTCAAGAATACACAGAAGTACTGTACAAAAAAAGATCTTCACGATCCAGATAATCACAATGGTGCAATCACTCACCTAGAGCCAGACATCCTGGAATGTGAAGTCAAGTGGGCCTTAGGAAGCATCACTATGAACAAAGCTAGTGGAGATGATGGAATTCCAGTTGAGCTATATCAAATCCTAAAAGATGATGTGGTGAAACTGCTGTACTCAATATGCGAGCAAATTTGGAAAACTCAGCAATGGCCACAGGACTAGAAAAGGTCAGTTTTCATTCCAATCCCAAAGAAAGGCAATGCCAAAGAATGCTCAAACTAGTGCACAATTGCATGCATCTCACACGCTAGTAAACTAATGCTCAAAATTCTCCAAACCAGGCTTCAGTGATAAGTGAACCATGAACATCCAGATGTTCAAGCTGGCTTCAGAAAAGGCAGAGGAACCAGAGATCAAATTGCCAACATCCACTGAATCATTGAAAAAGCAAGAGAGTTCCAGAGAAACATCTGTTTTTGCTTTATTGACTATGCCAAAGCCTTTGACTGTGTGGATCACAATACACTCTGGAAAATTCTGAAAGAGATGGGAATACCAGACCACTTGACCTGCCTCTTGAGAAATGTATAAGCAGGTCAGGAAGCAACAGTTAGAACTGGACATTGTACAATAGACTGGTTCCAAATAGGAAAAGTGTGTGTCAAGGCTGTATATTGTATCCTGCTTATTTAACTTATATGCAGAAACACTGGGCTGGAATTAAGATTGCTGGTAGAAATATCAATTACCTTAGATACGTAGATCATACAACCTTTATGCCAGAAAGTAAAGAACTAAAGAGCCTTTTGATAAAAGTGAAAGAAAGAGGAGAGTGAAAAAGTTGGCTTAAACTCAACATTCATAAAACTAAAATCATGGTATCCAGTCCCATCACTTCAGGGCAAATAGATGTGGAAACAGTAGAAACAGTGGCAGCCTTTATTAATTTGGGCTCCAAAATCACTGCAGATGGTGACTGCAGCCATAAAATTAAAAGATGCTTACTCCTTGGAAGGGAAGTTGTGACTAACTTAGCATATTAAAAACAGAGACATTACTTTGCCAACAGAGATCTGTCCAGTCAAGGCTATTGTTTTTCCAGCAGTCATGTATGAATGTAAGTTGAAATATAAAGAAAACTCAGCTTTGAAGTCTTGATGCTTTTGAGCTGTGGTGTTGGAGAAGACTCTTGAAAGTCCCTTGGGCTGCAAGGACATCCAAAGAGTCCATCTTAAAGGAGATCAGTCCTGAGTGTTCACTGGAAGAACTGATGTTGAAGCTGAAACTCCAATAGTTTGGCTATCTGATGCGAAGAGCTGACTCATTCAAAAGGACCCTGATGCTGGGAAAGATTGAAGGCGGGAGGAGAAGGGGATGACAGAGGATGAGATGGTTTGATGGCATCACTCACTTAATGGTAATGAGTTTGGGTAGGCGCCAGGAGTTGGTAATGGACAGGGAGGCCTGGTGTGCTGCAGTCTATAGGGTCGCAAAGAATAGGACACAACTGAGGGACTGAAATGAACAGACTGATATGGGCTTCCTTGGTAAGTCATTTGGTAAAGTCTCCCCTAGCATTACAGGAGACCAACGTTCAATACTTTTCCTACCATCTATTTTCTCAAGCTTTCTCTCCCTATAATATATTCTCACCCCAGTCCACACTTCACAGCCTCATTTCTACATACCCAATCTCATAATTCAAGTCTTAGTTCAAATGCTACCCTCTCCATAAGGATTCTTTTGGGCTCTACCATCAGTGGAGCTTTCTTTCTTTCCCTTGAATTCAATTAACATTTAATTTGGGTCTTTATTACATCACCTTAAATAATCTCCATTTCATGCTAGTTTTCATGTGTATACAGTGTGTCTCCCTCACTCCACTTACAATGGAGTTTAAGCTTCTTGGTGGCAGATATGTGCCTTATTCACTGTTGTGCTTCCATGCAGCCCTCAAGAGAATGCACTGCACAAAACAGGATCCAACTCTTGGAGAAGCTGCTCTATCTGCAGCTCAGGCTACAGCAGTGAGTTGTGGGCGTCACTCAGATTGTATGTAGTATTTGCAATTCAATGTGAGCTCTTAGGAAAATAGCTCTTATTAGGCAGGGATTTTTGTGAATCATTAACAGGCAGCAGCAGTACTAGGGATTAATTTTAAGAATATTTCTGCTCTAAAATTCAAAGGCTTTCTTAACCAAAATATGTATATCCCAGACAAGTGCACCTGTTGATCATCACAATGACCACAGCTGAATTTTAAAATTCATCCCTTAGTTAGAAAGATATGTGAAGCCTTGCCACTTCAAGTGTGAGCCAGAGACCAACAGCATAGTTCAACCCAGCAGCTTATTAGAAATGCAGAATATCAGTATAGCCTTCAGACTCAGTGAATCAGGTCTGCACTTTAACAAATATACACAATGGAACTTTAGAAGCTCCAGTCCAAATGTTTAAATGGATATTTATTAAATTTTAAATATTAATTTGATTCCATTTATTTATATATATATAATATAATATAATATAAATGTAATGAAAAGTTAAAGTTTCTCAGTCATATATATATATATGTGTGTGTGTGTGTGTGTGTGTGTGTGTGTGTATTAGTTTTGGCTGGTTGAGTTGCTCAGTCATGTCCACCTCTTTGCCACCATATAGACTACATCATGCCAGGCTTCTTTGCTGATCATCAATTCACTGCTGGATCTTATTCAAACTCATGTCATTCTAGCCAGTGATGCCATTCAACAGTATCATCCCCTGTTGTCCCTTCTCCTCCTGCCCTCAATTTTTCCCAGCATCAGGGTCTTTTCAAATAAGGCAGTTCTTCATATCAGGTGGCCAAAGTTTTATAGTTTCAGCTTCACCATCAGTCCTTCCAATGACTATTCAGGACTGATTTCTTTTAGGATGGACTGGTTGGATCTCCTTGTAGTCCAAGGGGCTCTCGAGAGTCTTTTTCAACACCACAATTCAAAAGCATCCATCTTCAGTGCTCAGCTTTCTTTATGGTCCAAATTTCACACCCATACATGACTACTGGAAAAATCATAGCTTTGACTAGATGGACCTTTGTTGGCAAGGTGATGTCTCTGCTTTTTAATACAGTATCTAGTTTGGTCATAGTTTGTCTTCCAAGATGCAAGAATCTTTTAATTTCATGGCTGCAGTCTCCATCTGCAGTGATTTAGGAGTCCACAAAAATAAAATCTCTCACTGTTTCCACTGTTTTCCCAACTATTGCCATAAAGTGACTGGACTGGATGCCATGATCTTAGTTTTCTGAATGATGAATTTTTTTTTTTTTTTTTGGAGTTTAGACCAACTTTTTCACTCTACTCTTTCACCTTAATCAATAAGCTCTTTAGTTTTTCTTTGCTTTCTGCAATAAGGTTGCTGTGTTCTGCATATCTGATGTAATTGATATTTCTCCTGACAATCTTTATTCCAGCTTGTGCTTCATCCTGCCCAGCATTTTACATGATGTTCTCTGATATAAGTTAAATAAGCAGGGTGACAATAAACAGCTTTTACAACTCCTTTCCCAATTTGGAGGCAGTCTGTTCTGTGTCCGGTTCTAACTGTTGCTTCTTGACCTGCATACAGATTTCTCAGGAAGCAGGTAAGGTGGTCTGGTAATACCATCTCTTGAAGAATTTTCCATAGTTTGTTGAGACCTACACAGTAAAAGATTTTGGTGTTATCAATGAAGCAGAAGTAGACATTTTTCTGATATTCTCTTGCATTTTCAATGGTCCAAGGGATCCTAGCAATTTGGTCTCTGATTCCACTGCCTTTTCTAAATCCAGCTTGAAAACTGGAAGTTCATGCTGCACGTATTGTTGAAGTCTGGATTAGAAAATTTTGAGCCTTACTTTACTATCATGTGAGATGAATGCAATTGTGCAGTAGTTTTAACATTCTTTGGCATTACTCTTGTTTGAGATTGGAATGAAAACTGATGTTCTGCAGTCCTGTGGCCACTGGCCACTGCTGAGTTTTCCAAATTTGCTGGCATACTGAGTGCAACACTTTCACAGCATCATTTTTTTAGAATTTAAAATGGCTCAACTAAAATTCCGTCACGTCCGCTAGCTTTGTTGTTTGTTATGCTTCCTAAGGCCCACTTGACATCACATTCCAGGATGTCTGGCTCTAGGCGAGTAATCACGTCATCTTGGTTGTCTGGTTCTTGAAGACTTTTGTTGTTGTTGTTGTATAATTCTTCTATGCATTCTTCCATCTCTTCTTAATATCTTCTGCTTCTCTTTGGTTCATGCCATTTCTGTTCTTTATTGAGCCCATCTTTCCATTAACTGTTCCCTTGATATCTCTAATTTTCTTGAAGAGATCTCTTGTCTCTCCCCTTTTGGTCCCCCCCCCCCCCCCATTTCTTACACTGGTCACTGAGGAAGGCTTTCTTGTCTCTACTTGCTATTCTTTGGAACTCTGCATTCCAATGGGAATATCTTTACTTTTCTCCTTTGCCTTTAACTTTATATATAGCATGCCTTTTGAAGAAGGCAATGGCACCCCACTCCAGTACTCTTTCTTGGAATATCCCATGCATGGAGGAACCTGGTGGGCTACAGTCCATGGAGGTCACGAAGAATGGGACACAACTGAGCAACTTCAGTTTCACTTTTCACTTTCATGCATTGGAGAAGGAAATGGCAACTCACTCCAATGTTCTTGTGTGGAGAATCCCAGGGACAGGGGAGCCTGATGAGCTGCCTTCTATGGGGTTGCACAGAGTCGGACACGACAGAAGTGACTTAGCAGCAACAGCAGCAGCAGCAGCAGATAGCATGCCTTTATGTATACACATCATTATTTGGGAAATTTGTGTGATCTAAGGTTATGAAATTTGGCATTACTAATACTTTGAAGGTATCTATTATGTCAGGTTTCTTTGGTTAGCAATTACTTCTNCCACAGTTTACTGTGATCCACACAGTCAAAGGCTTTGGCATAGTCAATAAAGCAGAAATAGATGTTTTTCTGGAACGCTTGCTTTTTCCATGATCCAGCAGATGTTAGCAATTTGATCTCTGGGTCCTCTGCCTTTTCTAAAACCAGCTTGAACATCTGGAAGTTCATGTATTACTGAAGCCTGGCTTGGAGAATTTTGAGTATTACTTTGCTAGAGTGTGAGATGAGTGCAATTGTGCGGTAGTTTGAGCATTCTTTGGCATTGCCTTTCTTTGGGATTGGAATGAAAACTGACCTTTTCCAGTCCTGTGGCCACTGCTGAGTTTTCCAAATTTGCTGGCATATTGAGTGCAGCATTTTCACAGCATCATCTTTCAGGATTTGGAATAGCTCAACTATAATTCCTCACCTCCACTAGCTTTGTTCGTAGTGATGCTTTCTAAGGCCCACTTGACTTCACATTCCAGGATGTCTGGCTCTAGGTGAGTGATCATACCCCTGACCCAGCTAACTTGTAAAGTTCAAATTTCCTGTTTTCCTAGTGGCCACTTTGCAGAACCTATATCTCGGCCCTCCTTAGAATAATACACTTTATGGTACTGTCGAAAAGGGCTTTCCAGTAACCTTAAGAAATGACAGGGGATCCCAGGGTTGGATGGAAGCCCTGAACCTGAGGAATGAGGAAGACTATTTGCTTGCAGCTAACCCAGCATCAAACCTGTAAACAGACAGCATCCCCAGAATACCACCATTAACTTCTGGGGCCTGGCCCACTCTGGTGTCACTTGTGGGTCATTCATGTCATTTTTGTATAAAACATGCTTAGAAGCAAAGTGAATGATTTTGATAGGTAAAATATTATGTGTTACACTTTGGAACTAAAAAAAATTGTATCCAGTGTGGAGTTACGCAGCCAGTTAACAAAATGGGTGCTTCCCAGGAAGTGCTAGTGGTAAAGAACCTGCTTGCCAATACAGGAGATGTCAGAAACACAGGTTTGACCTCTGGGTTGGGAAGATACCCGGGGGAGAGCATGGCATCCCATTCCAGTATTCTTGCTTGGAGAATCCCCACAGAGGAGCAACTGAAGTGACTTAACCATGCATGCAAGTAGGAGTGAAATGAAACTCTAAATTGAAGTAAACCATGTTTTGTAGAAGATCAGGATTTAACTTTTAAGAAGATGGAATTTCACAGTTGAGTCTCTTCGCTTGCAGGTTCTTCCACTGTTGGGCTAGGAAACAGTGCCCTGATCTATTTGAGTTGTCCCTGACATTCTCATTAGTCTCAAATCAATCGTTCAGCAATTTTTTTTTTTTCACTTTCAATCCACACTCACTCCCTTGTAGCCTCTCTGGCCATTCAGTGCTTCATTGCATTGGTCTTGAAATTTGGACTTTTGATCTTCAGTCCTACTTGTCTAGCAGTCCTGGACACCAAGAATGGGCAGAGGGAGAAGAATGACAAACTGATTACAAACGTTAGGTGCAGTGTCATTTTCTAGAATTTTTCATAAGCAGTTTTACATTTTCCATTGCTGCTGCTAAGTCGCTTCAGTCGTGTCTGACTCTGTGCGACCCCATAGATGGCAGCCCACAAGGCTCCCCCGTCCCTGGGATTCTCCAGGCAAGAACACTGGAGTGGGTTGCCATTTCCTTCTCCAGTGCATGCAAGTGAAAAGTGAAAGTGAAGTCGCTCAGTCATTAGCAACCCCATGGACTACAGCCTACCAGGCTCCTCCAGCCATGGGATTTTCCAGGCAAGAGTACTGGAGTGGGGTGCCACTGCCTTCTCCATTAAGTGTTATTTTATACCAGAAGTTCAAATGTCGAACCATGCTTGAACCCAAAATACTGACAATGACTTAGTGTCAATAAATACAACACTCCCTTAACATTAATAAAGTATTTTGAATGTGCTTAAAATTTAAACTCATCTACAGTATAATAATTAGATTATCTGTTTGTTTATAGAATTGTTTAGTCACTTGGTTGCTAAGTCATGTCTGACTCTTTGCAACCCCATGGACTGCAGCCTGCCAGGCTCCCTGTCCTTCACTGGAATAAATAGAAGCTATTTATTTAAAAAAATAGAAAAGCAAAGACTATAACTGTATTTATAGAGAAAAAATGTCACCAACTCACCACCTGTGCAACTGTAGAAGGGTTTCTTACTGTTCAAGCCTAGTCTGTCTTGTTCATCACTGTATTCCTCTAAGCTAGCAGAATGCCTGTCATATATTGGGGGCTCAGTAAATATTGTTGATGCATAGATATTGAAGTTTAAAGAAGAAAATTTATATTGTCTATTAAAATGTTTAGTTTAGAGAGGGCAATTTTCTCCTAAATGCTTCCTTTAGACTGATTTAAAGTAGAGGTTTTTAATTTAAGAAGTATTTTATTTCTCTGAAATAAGACTTGGCATTTTGTTCAGTTCAGTTCAGTTCAGTTCATTCACTCAGTCATGTCCGACTCTTTGCGACCCCATGAATTGCAGCATGTCAGGCCTCCCTGTCCATCACCAACTCCCAGAGTTCACTCAGACTCAAATGTCCATCGAGTCAGTGATGCCATCCAGCCATCTCATCCTCTGTCGTCCCCTTCTCCTCCTGCCCCCAATCCCTCCCAGCATCAGGGTCTTTTCCAATGAGTCAACTCTTCGCATCAGGTGGCGAAAGTACTGGAGTTTCAACTTTAGCATCATTCCTTCCAAAGAAATCCCGGGGCTGATCTCCTTCAGAATAGACTGGTTTGATCTGTTTGCAGTCCAAGGGACTCTCAAGAGTCTTCTCCAACACCACAGTTCAAAAGCATCAATTCTTTGGCACTCAGCCTTCTTCACAGTCCAACTCTCACATCCATACATGACCACTGGAAAAACCATAGCTGTAGAAACACAACCCAAGTGTGTTTTCCAAGATACTCTGTTACCAGAGCAAATAGATTTAAGGCACTGTTTCTCCCTTGGGCACTGATTGCAGCCATGAAATTAAAAGATGCTTACTCCTTGGAAGGAAAGTTATGACCAACCTAGACAGCATATTATAAAGCAGAGACGTTACTTTGCCACAAAGGTCCATCTAGTCAAGGCTATGGTTTTTCCAGTGGTCGTGTATGGATGTGAGAGTTGGACTATAAAGAAAGCTGAGCGCTGAAGAATAGATGCTTTTGAACTGTGGTGTTGGAGAAGACTCTTGAGAGTCCCTTGGACTGCAAGGAGATCCAAGCAGTCCATCCTAAAGGAGATCAGTCCTGGGTGTTCACTGGAAGGACTGATGTTGAAGCTGAAACTCCGGTACTTTGGCCACCTGATGCGAAGAGCTGACTCATTTGAAAAGACCCTGATGCTGGGAAAGATTGAGGGCATGAGGAGAAGGGGACGACAGAGGATGAGATGGTTGGATGGCATCACCAACTCAATGGACATGGGTTTGGGTGGACTCCGGGAGTCTGTGATGGACAGGGAGCCCTGGTGTGCTGAGGTTCATGGGGTCACAAAGAGTCAGACATGACTGAGCGACTGAACTGAACTGAACATATGGTCATTCTCTTTGTTAAGAAAATAGTTTAGAACAATGCTTCACAAAAACTATGCAAAAAAATTTTTGAGCTCTTAAAATGTATTTCACAGAATGATCAGTGTAGGGCTTCAACTGTCAATAATTAGATGTTTTCCCTGTTTCAGTCTAGTGATATGAGACATAAGTTTCAACTCCAGAACAAATACCTGTCATGGCTGCCTTGTCCCATAGCGAATGAGGAGCTCAGTGTCATTCTTAATGCCTCTGTCATGGTTTTCTGTCATAAGCCCGTAGTGACATGAAGGAGTTGCTGAGCCAAATTTCTAATTATTCTTCCAGGGGAAACAGATCATTATAAATTATGCCTAAACCAAAATTGATTTTTTTTTTTGGTTGATACTCTGTAGTTCTCAAGTGGAAAATACAAAATAACTAGCTTAACAAAACACCTCAATTTATTCAGTTACCTTTTGGGTACATTTTGTCGCTAATTCATTCTGCTTATTGGGAGCTAGTGTCACTCAAAACTAATAATGCCATGGGAAAATCTTTTACCACTAATATTTTTGTATTTATATTCTCTGCCACATTATCTGGTACCAAACACTGTTATTTATGCTGTTTTTAGCCTAATTCAGTATAATCAAGTGGACACATAATGGATGCTTAGAAAATATTTACTGTTCTGAACACAAAACAGTCCTTGCCCATGAGAGAATATTTTAAGTTCTCTACTTACAAACAAAATACAAAAAGGGTTCTTGGTCATCATTAGGGAAGGCAACTTTTAAAATAAATTGAATTTTTTTCATGTATTGGATTAACAAAGATATAAAAAGATTATAACATCCAGTGTTAGAATATGGGTAAATAAGAACGTGAATGCACATGGATACAAACACTTTGGATGACAACTTGTCTGTATTTACATTTTTTTAATGCACATCCCTCCTGTTAGAGCAATTCTACTTCTAGGAATTTATCCTGGGGTTACTGTTGGTTTGCAAACTCCCCTCGTACATGGAAGGCAAGAAAAAAGAGGCAGACCACTCCAGATTGGGAGGTGGCTGGTTTAATAAGCAAGGGAATTTACACAGGAGTAGATCTCTGCACCTGTCCTCCAGAACCTTCAAAGTTTATATAGAGGCCTTAACAGGGTTCCATCACACACCTTATTCAGACAATCTCAACAATGCTTTATTCTTTCAAGGCTGTGTTCTTGGTACAGCTCCTAGTGTAGGAAAGATGGGCAGAACATGCATTCCAAGAATGAGGGAGGCGATGAGGAGCCTTCAATTGCCTGAGTCCATCTCATGAGTCAACCAGTGGTTATGTCCTCTTCATGACCTCCTCCAGGACTTAACCTCTATTGAAAAATGAAAAACTGGGTGGAAGACCCAAGCAGACATTTCTCTAAAGAAAACATACAGATGGCCAAAAAGCGCATGAAAAGATGCTCATCATCATGAACTATTAGAGAAATGCAAATCAAAACTATAATGGGGTATCACCTCACACTGGTCACAAAGACCATCATCAGAATAATGTGTGTATGTGTTCACTTGTCATGTCCAACTCTTTGCAACCCCATGACTGTAACCCACCAGGCTTCCCTGTCTACAAACAATAAGTGCTGGAGAGGGTGTGGAGAAAAGGGAAATCCTCCTATACTGTTGGTGGGAAAGTAAATTGATGTAGCCATTAGGGAGGTTCCTTGCTAGAGTTCAGCTCCAGCATCCAGGCACTCAACCTGAAGAGATGGACAGTGTCAGCAAGAAAAATGAGGCAGCCTCTCAGTTTTCTTGGACTGCCTATTTATTTCCAGCTTAAGATTCTGTTTTATACTTTTACAAAAGCATTAGGTCAGACGTTTGATATTTTCAGTTCCCCCTGAACCAGATTTGTTGTTTCCAAAAATCAGTGTTGCCCCTCAAAAGGAGTTTCTGCCTCAGCGATTCTCTTATCTACTTCTCATGTGTCCTTGTGAATACATAGTAACTCATGCTAATGTCTGGGCTGCATACCACATTCTTCAGTTTATTTCTTATCTTTCTAAGTCCTATTTGCCTCTAGTATCCTAAGCTCACTATTTCTTAAAAAGGGCTTCTAGCTATTAATCGGAGAAGGCAATGGCACCCCACTCCAGTATCCTGCCTGGAAAGTCCCACGGAGGGAAGAGCCTGGAGGGCTGCAGTCCATGGGGTCACTGAGGGTCAGACACGACTGAAGTGACTTAGCAGCAGCAGCAGCAGCAGCAGCTATTAATATCTCTAAAGTTCCTTATCTCTGTAAGCTATAGTAAAATATGCTAACATTACAACATTCCTTAAATCTTTAGCTTCTATTTTAATTATCCCTAAGCCCTAAATTCAGCAAACTCCTTGCCATAAACACTTTCCTCACAAATAGGCTTCAGACAGCAATCTCTCCCATGGCCCCAAGCTGCAGCCTACATGCTCACCCTGGAACACTCTTTTGTAAAAGTCCTCAAACAAATGTCAATGACTAACTTTATGAATTATTTTCTGAGCACAGCTGCAGAAGACTTTGTGCCTTCTCATGTTCCTCTCAAGAACAATAAGCACCTTAATATTCCTTTTCAGTCAACTCAGCGAGGAAAGGAAAAAACAAGTCAGAATCACAAAGCCTAACTCCTTCATCCTGGGTCCGTGCCTGGGGGATAAAGAGGGAGAGTTTGGGCCATGCCTCCATTTTGTCAGTAATGCCTAATGCGGCTCCCAGCAGTTCCTAGAAAACTAAAAATAGAGATATCATTATGATGCAACAATCCAACTCCTGGGCATATATCTGGAGAAAACCATAATTTGAAAAGATACATGTACCCCAGTGTTCATTGCAACACTGTTTACAATAGCTAGGACATGGAAGCAACATAAATGTTCATCAGCAGAGGAGTGGATAAAGAAAAAGTTGTGTATATATATACAATGGAATATTACTCAGCTATAAAAAGGAACAAAATAATGCCATTTGCAGCCACATGGATGGAGCTAGAGACTGTCGCACTGAATGAAGTCAGAGAGAGAAAAATACCACATGATATCATTTATATGTGGAATCTAAAAGAATTGTACAGATGAGTTCATTTATAAAACAGAAAGAGCCACAGATGTAGAAAACATACTTATGGTTATTAAGGGGAAAAGTCAGGGGGATAAATTGGGAGATTGGGATTGACATATACACACTGCTGCTGCCTGCTGCTGCCAAGTCGCCCCAGTCGTGTCCAACTCTGTGCGAGCCCATAGACGGCAGCCCACCAGGCTTCCCCGTCCCTGGGATTCTCCAGGCAAGAACACTGGAGTGGGTTGCCATTTCCTTCTCCAATGCATGAAAGTGAAAAGTGAAAGTGAAGTCACTCAGTCGTGTCCGACTCTAGTGACCCCATGGACTGCAGCCTACCAGGCTCCTCCATCCATGGGATTTTCCAGGCAAAAGTACTGGAGTGGGGTGCCATCACCTTCTCCTATCATATATAAAATAGATAATAAGAACTTACTGTATAGCATAGGGAACTCTACTCAATACTCTGTAATGACCTATATGGGAGTGAATACATGTATAACTGATTCACTTTGCTGTACAGCAGAAGCTAACACAACATTGTAAATCAATATACAGCAATAAAAATTAATTTTTTTAAATGCAAAATTTTATGTAAAAGAATGTTCATGATAGTCAAAAGAAACAGGGAAAGAGAAAAAAATAGGGAGAGGGAGGGGGCCAGGTGGAGAGAATTAGAATCCATCATTTGGAGACAAGTCAAATTATTAGGATACTACGTGGTTATTTAAAAAAATAAGTAGGTCTTTAAACACTAATGTCAAAGACCATTTCCTTCTCCAGGGGATCTTCCCTACCCAGGGATAGAACCCAGGTCTCCCACATTGCAGGCAGATGCTTTAACCTCTGTACCACCAGGGAAGCCCCAAAGATGTATTACTAACTGTAAAAAAGCAAGTTGAAGATCAATAGTAATAATATGAACTAGCTTGTATAAATGCAGAGCAAGAGTGGGAGGAAAGGAGGGAGATGTGTACATAATAGTATATTTTTTCATTTTACTGGCTCAGGTGGAAAGGGGTGAATCTCAAGCAGTCAGGAAGTCTTGACATCAATCAGGTCACCCTGGCAACTACATAACTATGTGTCTGTTAGTCACTCAGTTGTGTCTGACTCTTTGTGATTCCCACCAGGCTTCTCTATCCATGGAATTGTCCAGGCAAGAATACTGGAGTGGGTTGCCATTTCCTCCTTCAGGGGATCTTCCCAACCAAGGGATAGAACCTGGGTCTCCTGCATTGCAGGCAAACTCTTTACCAGCTGAGCCACCAGGGAAGCCCCCTACATAACTCTATCTGCATATAAGCCTGATAAGGATATAAGACTAAAACACAAAGAAACACAAACATATATAAACTGACCCTATTCTTCCAACACTTGGTAAACAAAGACCCAAGATTTCTCCCTTTCCACTCTGATTCCATACTCTTTCCTGACTTTCTCCTTTTCTTTTTGGCCACGGTCACAAACCAATCGCAATATTTTGCTCCGAGTCTCCTGTATTATCAACAGTTCATTGAATTCTGTTTTCAGTGGCAGACACTGATTCTGAATCCCGTAAGCAAGAATGCACTTATTGGAAGGGCACTGGTGACTCAGCAAATAGAGAAGGGCTGGGAGGCAAAGTCCAAACAACCAAGCTTTGAAAGACCAGAAATCCAAAATAATATCATTCTAGCCAAGATTCAAATTCCCAGGAGAGTCTAATTAAACCAGTCCAGGTCCTAAGTCCATCATGATGCGGTTTGTGATTGGAGAGGCAGTGGTGAGGGATGGATTTGACCATATGGAATGAAATGGGAAAGAAGTAGTTCCCCAAAGGAAAGGAGTCGTGAAGTTCTCTTACCCCCCCCCCGCCCCCAGAAAGGCAAGGGATGCTTGGCGAGCAAAACCAATGACTGTCCATTACTGCCACCTTTTATTTTTTTTATTTTAATTAATTTTTATTTAGTTTGTTTTGCTTTACAGTACTGTATTCGTTTTGCTATACATTGACATGAATCAGCCACGAGTGTACATGAAATGGAGACAAAACTAAAGAATTTTTATTTCCTTTTATTATCTACTCTCCTACCCTTTAACTGCTTCAAAATATATTTCAGATGGGATTGAAGCTATTTTGAAGCAAATTAATGAAAGCTCTTTTTTTTTTTTTTTATTTATATATTTGGCTGTGCTGAATCTTAGTTTCAGCATACAAACTCTTAGTTATGGCATGTGGATCAAATCTGGGCCCCTTGCATTGGGAGTGTGAAATCTCAGCCACTGGACCACCAGGGAAGTCTCCAAAATTCTTTTCAGTGATATAAATTCTTTAAAAAGTGAAGAGTAACCTATCAAAGACAAGGAGGACACCTCAGGAACTCTGTTTAGAAAAATTTCTCCCTTATGTTTAGGCCACTTATTGTGGAATTTAAATGGAACACTTGATGATACATCAAAATTTTAGTTTCTAATATTAGAACTATCTGTGTGGGATCAATTTTCACAGAAAGTTCAAGACCATCTTACAGTAGTATAATGCAGATGAAAGTTCCTAATGCTTTGAAAATTCTAATCCCACAGCAGCAATGTATGAATTTAAGCATGCCATTAGAAAAAAATTAACTTCATTCATTAAATTCATCCTCTCATTCAATCATTACTAATGTTTCCCAGGTCACATCAGCCTAAAGGTAAAATAGGTCGTGCAGCTGTCAAAAATAACAAAAATATTTTTCCAGCTTCAGCCTGCCACTTAAGAGAAAGCATCAGCCCCACTTCAAGTTGTCTCAAAGGTATTTTACCCAGGAGCTCTGATGACTCACCCGACATATCTTTGGTAACAGAAGAGGCAGCCTTTTTGCTGCAGACACAGTACATGCGGCTTCCACTCATGCCTTGGACATCAACTCTTGTCATTTGACTGACTTTTTTTCCCCTTAACACCTCCTTTCTTCCAGAACAAAGGCAATCTTGCCTCCCAGAGGCATAATGTCTGGAGATGTTAGTGTTTTTCATGACTGCAGAAGGAGGATGCTACTGGCATCTAGAGGACGGAGCTAGGGATGCTACCAAACACTCTGCAATGCATAGAACAGCCCCTCACAACAAGAAATATCTGGGCCCAAATGCCAACGGTGCTGAGGCAGAAAGACCCGAGTCTCAGAAAGCTGGCCTGCAGACAATCTGAGGCACAGTAGCTCTTCCATTCTCAAAAATTACCTCTGGTATTTTTAAGCTAAACATGCTCCTCCTCTTTGCCTCTCCTCAGGATGATAGGATTCTTTCAACATTAAAGGCAGACTTGCCTCCTCTTAAGAGAATGTAATGATCATTTGAGACACTGAACAAGAAACAGTCTCTCTGTCATAGCTATTGTTTTCTGTTACCACACTCTCTCCAGCCCAATCTTCCTTCTGGTAACAGATCCTGCTGACTTGACCTCCAGGGATGGGTCTATAACTCAGGTGAGCCAAACAATAGGCCTTCCCCAGGTTTTTCTTTTGCACTCAAGCCGAGGAAAAAGAATCTCTTTTCTGGTCTCATGGCTATATAGTAAGAGGCTCTGGGGGGAAACATCTTGAGATAATGAGGCTCTCCTACAGAGAGAAGCTGAAAGGAAGAAAGCAAGGAGAAGGAGGAAGTGAGAGAAAGTAAGCACTTTCATCCCAGGTCTTCCCAGTTCCATTTCCATACATCCTACCATTTGATTTTATGTGCAGTTTTCATCTTCTGTTTAAGCTAGGTTAATCAGGGTCTTTATCACTTCCAGCATCAGAATTTTGGCTAGTACACGTGTCTTCAAAATCCTTATAATTCAGTACAGCAGTATAGAGTAGCAGATGAAAGTGGAGCATTACCCTGTGGGGCTCCTGGGCACAAAAGTCTTTCTGTGCCCACCCTTTCTTGCTTGTAGGAAACAGGCTTCATTCAGCCTCCATGACCTTCCCTGAGTTCCAAAGGGCAGGTTCAAACAGTTGCTAATCAGGAAAGAGAGGGGGTGTTGAGACTAGAAAGGAGCAATCAAGAAACAGTGTTGTAGCCTTGGGGTCCAGGGTCCTGGTTAACTCTGAAGGGATATAGGTAAAAATATCATTGAGCTGTTTTGCAGATACTGAAACTGCCACCAGGTGGAAGAAGTTAACCATATGCTCCCCATAAGCATGTTGGAGTAGGAAATGGCAACCCAACCCAGTATTCTTGCTCTGAAAATTCTGTGAACAGAGGAGCCTGGAAGGCCACAGTCCATGGGGTGGCAAATGGTTGTGATCTTGGATGGCCTCAGCCTGCAGCGGCTTGGATCGGGGCTTGGCTTCCCAGCCGGAGACTGGGCTGGGTTGCGCGGTGAAAGCACAAGATCCTACACGCTGGACCTGGCCCTTCTGACTCTTCAGAAAAGAATTCCCACAACAACAGAAAGTAATGAAACAAGTATAGAATTTATTAAGAGGAAAAAGAGTACAACAAATGTGGATAGACACACAGGCAGGCACAAAGGGAGAGTCCCAGAGTTGTGCCCTCACGGCAGTTTGAATTACTTTTATGGGGTATTTGAACTACTTTTATGGGGTATTTCTCCCAGGTTTCCTTTGGCCAGTCATCATCATTTGCCTTGAAGGAGGAAACAGAACAGGCTCCATCTTGAAAGCAGGACTCCTCTTGGGCCAGACTGTGGACTTTGAGCTATATGCCCAGTATCTGTGCAAATGACATACCAACTGGAAAACCAGGCCAGGAAGGAAGAGCTGCAAGGCTCGTACCTAGACTCTCTGTAGCTTAAAAGAATACCATAATTATCTGTGTAACCAAGTAGAATCATATATTCTATTATGCTTATTGAGGTATGACCACAGGCCTATTTATAATTGTCTACTGTTAACCACCTAGGCTTAAGGCACATGAATCACAGGTTAACTCTGATGTATCTTTTGTTTTTTTTCTTTTCCTTTGTTCATATTAGTTTCAGGGAATCTGGGGAGGTGGGTTTGGGCACGTATATAAGGTTTTCACAAAAACTGGCTGGGGTCCTTGGCTAAAGAGGAGACTCTGCCTTAGGCCCGCCGGTGTAATAAACTGTACTCCACTATCTGCATCATCCTTCTGAGTGAGTTTGTTTCCCAGAACACGTGGCTACAATAGCCTGGTTGACAGTCCATATTTCTCCGGATCCTCCCATGTGTGTACATGAGTCTCTTAGCCAAGATGGATCTTACTGAAAAGGCATAGGGGTAGGGACCACCCCTTTACATAACTCCCCTTTAGCCTTCCAGGAGCCTTTTCTGGGCATGTGTGGTTGGGGAGGTCTCCTGGCTTCACAAACAAGAAATACGTGGTCTAGCCTGGGTCCAGCCTTCTCCATTACTTGTCCTGCTATTCTTGTCTTGGAGTTTCAGTCCACATGGAATGAATCTCCAACTGCTTTACCCTTGGTGGGGGGTGGCTCCCATCAGCTTTCTGCCTCACTTGGACATGACTGAGCACACACATAAGCATGTAGACCCCAGGCTGGCTGGAAACAGAAAGCTGCTGATGCTGACTACCAATTACCTCACCACCAACCAATCAGAAGAATGTCCACAAGGTGATAACGCTCTTCTCTTTACTGTAAAACTCCTCACTACCACCCTCCAGGTTGGGACACACAATTTTGAGGGCATTGGCCTGCTGTGGCCCCCACCTTGCCTGGCAAAGCAATAAAGCTATTCTTTTCTACTTTACCCAAAACTCTGAGATTCAACTCTGTATGCCAGGGTACAGAGGCCAAATTTCAGCCAGTGCAGCATGAAAAGTGCCCCAGTGAAGTACATACCGGGCTGCTGAGGTTCTGGTTACCTTTTGCACTCTAGACAGGGTTCAAGGTTGTTCACTTTAGAATGATTCATTGAGTTGCAGGTTTGTTTTATGGAAAAAGCAGTTCCTCTTTGATGAGCACTAGTGAAAGTTGCTCAGCTGGGTCCATCTCTTTGCGACAGTCCATGGGATTCTCCAGGCCAGAATACTGGAGTGGGTAGCCATTTCCTTCTCCAGGGGATCTTCCCAACCCAAGGATCAAACTCAGGTCTCTGCCATTTCAGGTGGATTCTTTACCAGCTGAGCCACAAGGGGGCTAAATAGCAAATTAAAGGAATTTAAAGGAAAGAAAAAAGAAATGATATTTGACCTCAGCCATTAATAATGCTAACTGCTAAGTCACTTCAGTCGTGTCCGACTCTGTGCGACCTCATAGACGGCAGCCCACCAGGCTCCCCCATCCCTGGGATTCTCCAGGCAAGAACACTGGAGTGGGTTGCCATTTCCTTCTCCAATGCACGAAAGTGAAAAGTCAAAGTGAAGTCGCTCAGTCATGTCCGACCCTCAGTGACTCCATGGACTACAGCCTACCAGGCTCCTCCGTCCATGGGATTTTCCAGGCAGGAGTACTGGAGTGGGGTGCCACTGTCTTCTCCTCATTAATAATGGATTTTATTTAAATAAGTGTAGAGGAGGAAAAATAAAAGAGCTTTTCCTCTACTTGCTTCTGTTATATGCCTGAGATCCAGGAATTAAACTGTCAAAAAACAGATTAGCAGGAGAGAAAGCATCCAAACTTTATTTGATGCTAATATTTTAATTTCTATGCACAGGGAGGTCCTCATAGAAGAGTGAAGACACAAGAATTAGTTACACCTGGGGGCTATATAACATTTTTAACAAAGGGCAGTAATTGTAGACAAGACAAAGGAAAGGGGGTTTGGGTTTTCAGGGTGGTAAGTTGTGGGGAGGTAAATACTGGGGGAACAAATGGAAGATAAGGGCCACTTAAGTGAAGTATGTTTGTGCAGACCCATCTCTGAGCTGATTTTCTGGCTCCAGTGATAAGCCTTGTTCTCCTGTGAGAAATGGAGTGTTTCCTGCTGTATCAGTAAACAAGGATGTCACAGTCATCAGCAATTGCAGCCCTCCAATGTGAGTTCCTGAGCCTAAGGGCACTTAGGAAGGGGAGGAATACCTGCCATCTAGCAGCCATCAGGACTGCAGTCACTCCCCATGGTGAACCCCAAGGGAGCTCAGGATGTGAAAAAACACTGATACTGGTCCAGGATAGCTGAGATGCACATGAAAGGAACAATTTCAGTGAGCCCAGATTCTTACATCTTCCCATACGTAGAAAAGCCTAAATTACTTAACTTGGGATATCTGGTTTTCTTTAATTGACAATCTTTTGATGTTCAGATTACCTGCTCTTTGTTGCAAAACTTCTATTTAACCTGGCTCCTCCCCTTGCCTCCTCAGAGCTGTTCTCTCAGGGTTACTTGAGATGTTGTCTTCTGGGCATGAAGTTCTAAATATTCCCACCAAATGAAACAGAACTCTCAACTTCTTGGTTTTGACTATTTTTTAAGTCAACACCTGGTCAGTGAGGGGAGAGGAAACACTGTCACAAAGGAAAATTTGAGCAGATGCAGGGAAAAGAACTCTGTGTTTGCTGCTTCTTAATTGCTTTCAGCAAAAAATAATCCATAGGCCAAAGAGGCATATTTTGGGGTGGCATGTTCTGATTCCTTTCATAAGAAAACTGGAATCTTATTTACATCATTCAGATGAAAGAGCATTCTTAATTCTCACTCTTACTACTCACAGTTCTATAAATATTCTTTACCCCATGTTTTTCCTCATGAATAAATACTTGGCAATTCAACTTAATTCATCAAGAAATTAATTACAGAACTGGAGCCAAAATCAGTTTCCAGCTCACAAACTCAAAGTCCTTTTCATTGAGGTGCAACTGCTTCTGAATGGGAGGAGGAAGTCACTGAGAAGACAGATGAGGCTACTCACTGCACCTCCCCCTCATCTTGGCCACTGATATCCCAGGGAACCTGCTATATATCCCTAGCATTCGTTGTCATAAGTTACTGAATTTTCCTGTGTATATTTAAAAATCCTCCATTAGGCTGTAAGTTTTACCCGTTTGTTTTTGGTCTTACATTTTCCCATGCCCAGGACAGTTGTTAGAAGAATACTTAGTAAATATTTGCTAGATGATAAGTGGATAGATGAATGCATGGATGTGAAGGGGTGAAATACAAAACAACTTTTGGTATCATTGTGATTGAACTATACAACTCAGTAGAGGAATACTGAGAAATCCTTTCAGCAAAGTATATTGGGGCAAAACTATAGGAAGCTGTGAATGCCAACTCAGGGTGTTTGTACTTTAGCCAAGAGGCACAGATGATACTAATTCTTTCTCTTCTGGAGGGCTGACCTTCCTAATGGGTTGGAGGAAGAGTTTGTATAATTGTCTAGGATTTAAGTGCTGGGTGTGTGGCGGCAGGGGCTGAGGAAATGGACAGGGAAGGAACAATGTTGGGGCTGTCACTAGATAAATGCCCTTCTCATGAGCACATGATGAAGGTCACCAGACTGGTACCTGGTACGTGGGCAGTGGTGCAGGGAGTTAGACAATTCGTCTATCAAGCCAGGTTTCAAATGCCAGCAAGATGGAGTACAAGTGAGACCAAAGGGCAGAATCATAGCTAAGGCTGCAAAGTCACAGGATATGGAGTCAAAGTTAAACAAGTCCTTAGCAGATGCAGGGGGTCTTTGGTAGTGTTTAATAGTGATATCCCTTTGTATTCATTGCCTATTGCCGGAGTAACAAATGATCACAAAAATAGAGGCTTGAAACAGCATGAGCTTAATGATATTACTGTTCTGTAGGTTGGGAGTCCAACAGGGGTCTCACTGGGCTAGTATCAAGATTCAACAGGGCTGAGTTCCTTCCTGGAGGAACTAGGAGCAAATGTGTTTCCTGGCCCCTGCTAGCTTCCATGAGGCTGTCCATGGTCCTTCACTCTTGGACCCTTCCTCTATCTTCAAAGCAAGGAACCCGGGACAATTCATGCTTAGGATGCCCTCTCTCAGGTTCTCTTTCTTCTGCCTTTCTCTTCTACTTTTAATAAGCCTTGAGATTACATTGGGCCCCCTAGATAATCCAGGATAATCTCCCTATTTTAAAGTCATTTGAATAGCAACTTTAATTCTACATGTACTCTTAACTCTCCTTTGCCACATAAGATTACATATTCACAGACTGCACAGATTAGGACATGGGCACCTGAGTTGGTCATTATTCTATCTACCACACTCTTTTCCCTGGGAGGGACGGCATCAGACTTTGATTGCATGATAAGAGCCCTACTTGCTGAGGGCCAAATATATCCAGGGAAAGCCTAGAGACCATCTGAGCCAGGCCAGTCTCAAAAATCACACTTTCTCTCAGACTTTTTTTCCCAGTCATGATGAACGTTTATTTGTGGAAATAGAATTCACATTTCCTCTACAGTATTCATCCAGACTGGTGTGCTAGAGCCAGACTGTAAGGCTTGCAGAAAGCTTTTATTGCATTTTCAAGAATTTTGCAACATCAGGGTGACATCGTCTACAGTAGAACTATTAACACCACAGTGATGAGTAAACCCTGCAAATGAGGGCCTTTGCCCTGGGAGATACAGTTATTACACATTTGCCATACCACTGAACTTAAAAGTGAGTATCATCAGCAATCAGGCTGGGACCCACATCATTTCAAAGATAGTTAGCTGACTGCTGCAATTAGTCTGGGTCTCCCAGACAAACACTAAAACCATATATTACAATTTTGTCTAATGAGCTTCTGCTCTCCAGTAGGACACACAGAATTCAGTTTATTAGTTGCTAGGGTGTTGCCAAGGTCAATCAGAGTCATGATGTACCTAAGCTGGGTGGGCATGCCAGGAAGGCCTCCTCCATGAATAATATTGGTACATCTTGATCTTAATGAGATTACAAACACCCACAAATCCACCCTTCATGAGGGCTCAAGCACTTCAATGCTCATCCAGGAAGTAGAGAATTAGCAGAACAGGTGAAAATATTCCACTGGAATATGGAATCATGTAATCCAATATTACATTGGAATCATGTTTCATCCATATTCTTTCAGTCAACCAAGAAATTTGAGCTTGTATTAGGGATAGAAGGATCACAGGTTACCTTGGTGGGAAGTCTGTGTGTGTGTATGTATGCATGCATACAGGCAGTGGGTAGAGGAGAAAACAGACAAATGAATAAGTAATTACAATGCAGGGTGACTGGTTCTGGGAAGTACTCAATTTTTATGAGGATCAACTTACTGAGGTTGCCCAGGGTCAGGCAAGAAGTCCCGGATGAAGTAACATATAAGCTGAATCCAACAGGTAGTAGTAATAGTACCAATAATAACTAATATTTATTGAGTACTTCCATGCTTCAGTCTAAGCCCTAAGGTCTTAAACTCATTTTACTTCATTTAGTTCTTCTGACACCCATGAAGTAGGTATAATTATTATCCTCATTTTACAAATGAGGAAACTGAGACACAGCTAAGTTAAATAAAGTTGCCCAAGGTCTTACAGTGGGAGGACTGGGAGAGTATGAGTTAGGGGATGTTGGAGAGAAGATTGTAGTAAAAAGAATAGCATACAGAAAGTCAGGATGGGTTCTAGGAAAAGAAAACAAGTTTATCTGATTAAACATTCAAGTGGAGGGTGATGAACTATGAAAGCAACCAAGAAAAGCATGCTTAGAAGCAGATTAGATCATAAAGGACCTAATAAGCAATAATGTTTATTTGTTTGCTTCCAGGTAATGAGCAAGTTGGTTTATTTTAAAAGAATCACTGCAGTGTAAGTATGGAAGCAGAGGGAGAAAAGTCAGAGAGGAACGTGTAATCCAGGAAAGAGATGAGAAGGAATGAATATGCATGATGAAGGGGGTGTAGAGGGGGAAGAGCTGAGGATGCTGCCCAGGTCTGCCTCGGATCACTGAAGAGGTGGTTATATTCATCACTGTGATGGGATCACACAAGAGGAAAGGTAACTGCTGCCTGGATTTTCTGGGGGAAGATAAGTTCAGGTTCAAAACACATCTGAAAAGCCTATAGGACACCTGGGAGGAAGTGTCCAGGAAGCAGATGGCTCGATGGGTTTGTTTCTAAATAATATTGTATGCTGTGTAAGCACAGGTATGCTGTGCTGTGCTTAGCTGTTCAGTCATGTCCAACTCTTTGCAACCCCGTGGACTGTAGCCCCCCAGGCTCCTCCGTCCATGGGGGTTCTCCAGGTAAAAATACTGGAATATGTTGCCATGCCCTCCTCCAGGGGATCTTTCCAACCCAGGGATCAAACCCAGGTCTCCTGCATTGCAGGCAGATTCTTTACCATCTGAGCCACCAGGGAAGTTCACGAATACTGGAGTGGGTAGCCTATCCCTTCTCCAGGGGATCTTCTCAATCCAGGAATCAAACTGGGATTGTATAGGTATAACACTGTGGGAAAGTGTTAGAAAAAGTTGATGTCATCTCTCAGAGTATGGGAGTAACAGTGGTGTGGAAAAGGCTTTGATTGATGGCCATTTGTGAGTGCAAGTGTTGGTGGGTCCACTTGCCCCTCTACAAGCTGAACCATGAATGCTGGAAACTGAACACTGTCATTCTGTACAGTGCAGACGTAGCTTCTCTATCACCTGTTTTTTCCTGGTGTCAAAAGGCTCAATATAGAGGTCTACAGCAGAGGCCCCACATCCCTCTGCCCTGGCTTACAGAAAAGGGGGGCTGGCCTGACAGCCGAGTTTCTCTAAGTTAAAGACTTTTCCAAATTGTCCAGAGCATCAGACAGAGTGTTCAGAGCAGACAGTTAAATGGGAATCTACAATCAGTGAATCATGGAAAGTACCCCTTGGAATCACAAATCTAAGAGCAGAGACAGTTATCAAAAGCTAGGAATGGTGGTCAGGGATTGGAAAGTCTTGTGAAAAGAACAGGAAGCAATAGGTCCAGTGAGGAAGTGGCAGGAAACTTTGGCTGAACACTGGAGAGCTGTTGCTGTTTTGTTCAATCGCCCTTCCGTGTCCGACTCTGTGACCCCATGGACTACAGCATGCCAGGCCTCCCTGTCCCTCCCCATCTCCCAAAGTTTGCACAAGTTCATGTCCATTGCACTGATGATGCTATCCAGCCATCTCATCCTCTGGCGCCCTCTTCTCCTTCTGCCTTCAATCTTTCCTGGCATCAGGGTCTTTTCTCATGAGTTGGCTGTTTGCATCAGGTGACCAAAATGCTGGAGCTTCGG
Source organism: Aepyceros melampus (assembly GCA_006408695.1). NCBI lineage: Eukaryota > Metazoa > Chordata > Mammalia > Artiodactyla > Bovidae > Aepyceros > Aepyceros melampus. Next base: position 295,739 of record SJXQ01006699.1, on the reverse strand, counting down.
CTTCAGCATCAGTCCTTCCAAGGAGTATTCAGGGCTGATTTCCCTTAGAATTGACTGGTTTGATCTCCTTGCTGTCCAAGGGATTCTCAGGAGTCTTCTCCAGCACCACAGCTCAAAGGCATCAGTTATTTGGCATTCTACCTTCTTTACAGTCCAGTTCTTTTTCTTTTTTGTCTTTTTATTGAAATACACATTTTTAAATTTTATTTTTGATTGAAGTATAATTGCTTTAAATTTGTATTGGTTTCTGCTGTACAGCATGAAGCAGCTGTAAGTATACATATGTCCCCTCCCTCTGGAGTCTCCCTCCTACCCCCATTTCCTGATTCCACCCCTCAAGGTCAATACAGAGAACCAAGCTGAGCTCCCTGTGCTATCCAGCAGGCTCCCACCAGCTAGCTATTTTACACATGGTAGTGTATATATGTCAATGCTACTCTCTCAATTTGTCCCACCCTCATAGTGCTATTCTTGGTGGAGAATGATTCCACTTGTTTCCAGCAGTAAAGTATGGGGGAAGAAGAGGGGAAGATGCCAACAGACTTAACATTACTGAGTTGCTTGTATCAGAGACACATTCAAGAAAAACAAGAGCCACAGTGAAAAAACATACCAGCTTTCTTAATGTTTGATCAAGTGCCCAAGAAATTTCTGATTCCACCCCTCAAGGTCAATACAGAGAACCAAGCTGAGCTCCCTGTGCTATCCAGCAGGCTCCCACCAGCTAGGTATTTTACACATGGTAGTGTATATATGTCAATGCTACTCTCTCAATTTGTCCCACCCTCATAGTGCTATTCTTGGTGGAGAATGATTCCACTTGTTTCCAGCAGTAAAGTATGGGGGAAGAAGAGGGGAAGATGCCAACAGACTTAACATTACTGAGTTGCTTGTATCAGAGACACATTCAAGAAAAACAAGAGCCACAGTGAAAAAACATACCAGCTTTCTTAATGTTTGATCAAGTGCCCAAGAAATTTCAAAGCAGAAGAAAAACAGGAGGCTGCACACCATGCTCATATTTAAGGTTACATGGGGGCATCCTATGTCTTCTCCCCTGAATCTGCCCATCTGACTCCTAAGCCTTAAGTGTGAGATCTCACCAATAACTGAGAGAAAGCCCAATCTGAAGCACACTTACCAGGGCTAGGGGTCATTATTGGCAGAATAGGCCCTGATAAAAACCATCCCCTCCCCTCATCCCCCATACAGTGACTGGTAAGCACTCAGGAGCTGCAGTGCCTGCCAGGAGCTTCAGATTCCCTCTCTAACCTGATGACATGAAGACATCCATCAGGGAGGGGAATGGGCTGGCTGCATCCTGGCCGAGGAGCTGGAACTACTGGCAGGAAAGCTGGCCAGAACTGCTTCCTCTAGGAGAAAGAGCAGATGCTTGGCTGGTGTGTTTTCAGGATGATATCTATAAGTGCAGGGAAAGAGGAAGATACAGGCCTGGGTCCTGCCTTGAAGGCATAGTAGCTTCATCCAAAAGAATGTGACCTAAGGAATGTTTATCAATTACCTTCATCATTCTTCCTGCTCCTATGTGGGAGCTAAAAATGGGTAGAAAGACAGTTCATCTTCTCTGCCATAGTTAAGGAGCAGAATCAGGCCTGCTTTCCAGGAAGAAAAGAAATGGGACCTGATTTGAACAAATCAATCATTTAGTTAGACATAAAGAAAAATTTCTTTTTTACATTTACTTTTATATTTCTTTGGCTGCACCAGGTCTTAGTCGTGGCATGAGAACTCTTAGTTGGAGCATGCGGGATCTCATTTCCTGAGCAGGGATTGAACCCAGGACCCCTGCATTGGAAGTGTGGAGCCTTACCACTGGACCACCAAGTAACAAATCAATCATTTAGTTAGACATAAAGAAAAATTTCTTTTTTACATTTACTTTTATATTTCTTTGGCTGCACCAGGTCTTAGTCGTGGCATGAGAACTCTTAGTTGGAGCATGCGGGATCTCATTTCCTGAGCAGGGATTGAACCCAGGACCCCTGCATTGGAAGTGTGGAGCCTTAACCACTGGACCACCAAGTAAGTCCCTAGACATAAAGAAAAATTTCTTAATGTAAGAATGTGTCAATCCTTAAGGAAATCAGTCCTGAACAGTCACTGAAGGACTGATGCTGAAGCTGAAACTCCAATACTTTGGCCACCTGATGTGAAGAACTGACTCATTGGAAAAGACTCTGATGATGGGAAAGATTGAAGGCAGGAGGAGAAGGGGATGACAGAGGATGAGATGGTTGAATGGTATCATTGACACAATGGACGCAAATTTGAGCAAACTCCTAGAGATAGTGAAGGACAGGGAAGCCTGGTGTGCTGCAGTCCATGGCGTCTCAAAGAGACGGACATGACTGAGTGACTGAACTGAACTGACTGAAAAATGTGTAGTGGGTTGAACTGTGCCCCTAACTCCAGATACCTCTGAATATGATGACCTTATTTGGAGATGAGTCACTGGAGATATACTTAGTTATGGTGAGGTCATCCTGCAGTGGGACCAGTGACTAATCCAATACAAGCACTGTTCTCATCAAAAGAGGGAATTTGGATATAGACACACACACACAGGAGAATGCCATGTGAGGAAGAAGGCAGAGATCAGCACTTCTGCAAGCCAAGGAATACCAAGGATTCTCAGCAAACCACCAGCTGCCAGGCGAGAGGCCTAGAATAGATTCTCCCACAGCCCTTAGAAGGCATCAACCCTGCCAAACCTTGAGCTCAGATTTCTAGCCTCCAGAACTGCAAGACAATAACTTTCTGTTGTTTAAGTCATCCTACAGTACTTTGTTAGACAGCCCTAGGACACTATATATAGAATGTAAAAGCACTAAACGTAGCTTTAAAAAGATATTTAAAACATAGTTGTATCTTATATTTTTATTTTTTTTAATTTATTTTCAATTGGGGAAAATTGCTTTACTATGTTGTGTTGGTTTCTACTGTACAACAGTGCAAATCAGCTATACAACTATACATATATCCCAGCCTCTTAAGCCTCCCCCCCTTCCCCCATCCCACCCCTCTAGATCATCATAGAGCGCCAGGCTGGGCTCCCTGAGTCATATTCATACCAAATTAATCATATATAATATATAAATAATTATAAATTTAGTAAATAGTAGTATTTTAAATAAACAGTTATGTACTCTGCACAAGCACCTGCTTGAGTGTCAAAGCTTGAGTTTCTTCTAGTTTTGTATCTTTCTAATTTTATCAACAAACTGCCAAATCTAATTGCTGCATAGTAATCCAGATTTAAATCATATTTCTATTAATAACTGAGGATTTACTTAAAAGGCTTAACGGATTACATGAGGAAATGCAGCAAAGATTGAGGAATAAATCAGTAACTCCCATTAAGACAAAACTGATCTTTTAAAATAAACAAAAATTATAAACTTGCATTTTATTATCAGGAACAGATCTCTATTAAGCATATACTTGAGATCACCATATGCAGTGATGGAGGTACATGGAGGAGGTGATGAAGATACCTCTCCATGTGTCCTACAATATAGTTGGGAAAGCCAGTGCAAAAGTAGAAACAATAAGCAACACAAGTTAGAGTGTCACACAAAATGCTGCTGCTTATCGAAATACTGTTTACATTTTTTGTAACAGTATTTGCAGTTATGAGCAAGGGAGTCAATCTTCTCTCATATAAACTTATTCTTGGATATTGTCCTTTGAGAAACCTCTCTGACAACTGTGAAAAAAAAAGGAAATCTTTATCTTTTGCATATCTTCTGTAGGACCAGGGTCATTAAAAACAGGGAGGTCCTAGGTGTGGAACTTCTCAGATGCCATTCTCGCTTCCAAAGGAGAGAGACTCTATGAAAGAGGAATGTCGTAGGTAGTGGAGAGGTCTGTTGAAGGTGCAGGAACCCGCTACAGCTCTTCACTCCTGAAATGAGAGGCTGTTTTTTCAGGGTCTGGTAAAAGTGCCATCTCAGAATAGAGTTGCAGAGGGCTTCGGTAATCTGGCTCGCTTCCCAAACTGGCTACGTGTGTCTTGTCTCTGAACTCCCGGCACACACCTCCAGTCACTCCTCTTTCCCCACTGTCACGTGTATGGAAAAGTGCAAAGTCATTTAAATCTTCTGATTCAAAACTATCATCCATCTTCTTAATAATTACACAATTCCAGCAGGATAAATGGTTGATATTCTATTTCTCACTTTTTTTTTTTTAAGCTGCAGTGGGTCTTCGTTGCCATTCACGGGCTCTTCATTGCTGGGTGCAGGGTTTAGTTGCAGGAAGCAGGGGCTACTCTTGTTGTGGAGCAACGGCTCTTGGACACACAAGCTTCAGTCGTTGTAGCACACAAGCTTAGTTGCCTCACAATATGTGGGATCTTAGTTCCCAGACCAGGGATCAAACCCATGTGCCCTGCACTGGCAGGCAGATTCTTAACCACTGAGCCACCAGAGAAGTTCCTATTTCTCTTTTAATTTGTCCAGATCATGATCCCATGCCTGCACACAAAAGACACAGCACTTTCACTCTCCTCTCAACATGCTGATGTCCTGGCAATAGCTCTGCCTGGTTTCCTCTAGTGAGTAAATCTCAGATGCTGGACTGACAGTCCATGCGGAAGGAAAGAGCACTGGATGGCGAGTCAGTATACTGGATTCTAGTTCTGAACCTTCCCTAACCATCCGTAGGATCTCATCTCTCGTGAGTCCTTTCTCTCCAGCTGTTGATTATGGAGCTCAGAGATGGGACTGACTTAGCCAAAGATTAGCCCAGAACAAGGTGCCCAGGGCAGCAGAAGACTGGCTCTTTTTAAAGTTGGGGGATAAACTGGATCACAACTAACCATAGTCCAGAACCAAATCAAGACCAATCACACAAGGTGTTGAGTCAAAAACCAGGTCATTAAAACCATAAAGAGGCTCCAAAATAAGCCTTTGTGACACATGTAAAATTCCAGTGAAAGTAGTAGTCACTTAGTCATGTCCGACTCATTGTGACCCCGTGGACTGTCTATGAGGAGACTGCCAGGAGACCCAGGCTCCTCCGTCCATGGAATTCTCCAGGGAAGAATACTGGAGTAGGTTGCTATTTTCTTCTCCAGGGGCTCTTCCCTGGATCAAACTGGGATCAAACTAATCAAGCTCTTCCAGTGATCAACCTGGGTCTCCTGCACTGCATTGCATGGGTTCTTTACTGTCAGAGAACCAGGGAGCAGAGAGTGAATTTTAGGAGCTGTTTTTCTCTAGGCAGTGTGTCAGTCTTTACATCCCCCACCTCCATGAGGCTCTGGTACGTGCGCATGCTCAGTTGTATCCAACTCTTTGTGACCCCTTGGACTGTAGCCCACCAGGCTCCTCTGTCCATGCCATGCTCCAGGTAAGAGTACTGAAGTGGGTTGCTATGCCCTCCTCCAGGGATCTTCCCTGCCCCGGGATCAAACTCACGTCTCTCGCATCTCCTACATCTCCTGCGTTGGCAGGCAGGTTCTTCACCACTAGTGTCACCTGGGAAGCCCATAAGGTTCAGGTGTGGATGCCCAGTACCCCATGACCCACTTCACGACCTGCATAAGGTCTTGTTGGGAATTTACACCTGGGGTGGAAAAATTCCAGTAGCACAAGACAGCTGGACCTGAGTCACCAGATGGTGACATCTCAGCCCCCTGCTGAGACACCTCAGAGTTGTCTTCGTTTATATTTCTAAAGGCACATGACAAGGCTTCAGCCTCAAGGTTGCATTCCACAAGAGAGCTGAGAAGGTAAAGCAAGCCCCCTTCCAAGGTATACCCGGGGCAGTCTGTCTTATAGGCTGAAATCCCACCATCAGAAATTTCATCCCTGATTCAAAGTCTCCTGTCTGTTGGGACAGAGTTCTCATTGGAGCATCTAAGAGCGGGTGATCAGATGACTGACTACAGGATCAGGGCTCAGGAAAGCTTTCAGCATTAGGAGAGCACACGACAGGTGTCAGGCCTGGACCAGGGTCCTGGGGCAGACCACACGGGTGCTCACCCCTCGGAGGTTAGTGCAAGCTCTTGCAAGGGAAGGCATGGCTGAGGAGCCCCAGGGAACGGGAAAGCTGTAAGAGATGAGCCTGACCTTCAGGATTTCCTCTCACCTCAACTCTGTAAAGGCTATTCTTTACCACAGCAGTCCCCAATCTTTTTGGCACCAGGGACTGGTTTCATGGGAGACGATTTTTCCATGGACTGGGGGTGGGGCAGTGGATTCCAGATGATTCAAGCATATTACATTTACTGTGCCTTTTATTTCTATTATTACCTCAGCTCCACCTCAAATCAGCAGGCATTAGATCCTAGAGGTTGGGGACCACTGCTTTAGCAAAAGATGACAGGGTCTATCTGTGAGCATCAAGAAACTTAACTAGGTTAAAGAGTAAAAATATTTTGGGTATTTGACAGGCAAAATAGTAAAGCCAAACTGTCCAACCTGAGGCTGTTCCTGAGAGCTGGGAGAGGCGGGAAGCAGTTTGCAGATGAACTCTGGGTCACAGTCGTACACACCAGGATGTTGTGGGTGCCCTGTTTATTAATATGTACTTATTACCTCCCTTATTTGTGTGTCTTTTGTGAAAACTCCATATATCCCATCCTGCTTTTCACAAGCAAGGCTTGGAGTTGCCTAGAAAGCATTGGAATAGTGGACTGGAACTCTTACAGTTCTGGAGGTCTGAAATCAGTTTAACTGGGCTAAAAATCAAGGTGTCTTTAGGTCCATGTTCCCTCTGGAATCTCTAGGGAGGAATCTGTTTCCTTGACTTATGGCCTCTTTCTTCATCTTCAAAGCCAGCAATATAGCATCTTGCTCACTCATCATATCATCTTCTATGTCAAACCTTCCTCTGTTTTCCTCTTTTACAGAAATTTATCATGGCATTTAAGTTTCAGTGAGGTAATCTCATCTCAAGAGCCTTAAATGAATCACACCTGCAAAGTCTCTTCTTCCAGACAAGGTGCTATTACACATTTCAGAGATTAGGACCTAAACGTGTTTGGGGTCATTATTCAGCTACCACACCTATAGATCTTAATTGACCTGTGTGTTAAGTTTAGAAATTTTGCTTTATGATTTATTATATGAGAGGACAGGAATCTTCTATCTGTTCTAACGGATTCTGATGAAAGAATTGATTAGTCACTCACATGCAAAGTAGAGCTGTCATTGTACACCTTAGGAACTAACTCAAGCCCTGATTTCAGGGGGTGAAGTTAGGGGGCTGGCAGGGAAACAGGGATGGAAGGCTGACATTCACGTGAATCACACTTCATTTGTCATCCGGATCAACAAACCAGTTAAAAGCAAAGATGGCCTTGTGGCAGGACAGAAATGAGCTGGGTGAGCTCAGTTTGGGCATCATGTGATTACAGAGTCACCCTTCTGATGAACAGCCAACTCTAGAGGCTTTTCGAGGGAGGAAAACCAATGAAAGGGAAGCCTGTGGGCACTGAGGTATGCAGAGAGGGCAAGACACAGTTTCAAGAGCTTCAAATGCACGCAGTGTTTAACAGTCATACAAGACTTGATTGTTCAAGTCAATAAAAATATCATTGAAAGCAAATAATAACAAATTACCAAATATAAACCCATCCAAAAGTCTGTACCTTTTCCTCATTCGCTGTTTTTTGAAAAAGACTGCCATTATTTTATGCTTCTTTGGCAAGATGCCCTTATTACTGTGATAAGATAAAAAGAATTTGTCTCAAAATAATGGTGGAATGTAGGAAAATGGGAAGGTATATATTGGTTGGCCATGAATTGATAATGATTGATTCTGGCTAATTGGCATATGTTGATTCACTATACTAACTGTATATTTAGTTGTGTTTGAAATTTCATAATCAAAAGCTATTTTTTAAAGGGCTACCACTAGTTTTCTAATAAAACCACACTGGTAAAAAACAGGTTTACCTCTTACTTACATAAACATTTAAATTTCTTATAGTAAACATATTCAAACTCCTTATCAAAGTATAGCCAGGTGCATGAATTTTTTTTGACCAAAAGAGAAATCCATATACTAGCTTACTAGATCACATTGCTGAGACCTGTAGACAGAACTGACATTTTTAGCTTTCTCTGGAAGTGTAAGGGTTATGTGCCTGAGGCCATGGGTTGAGAACCTGAAATTCAACAGGATCATAGTGGTACATTCTGAGATTCTCTTAGATCCAAAGCTCTAAAAAAGATTACACCAAGAGTGGCATGAGATTAGGAAAATAGCTGACTACATTTCATGTTCCAGCCTCTGAACCCCATCTCTGAATCCTATCTATTCACCCAGATTAAGGGGAAGACATATGGAAACAGTGTCCCTACAAAGACCCCTTGTTAAATAGGTATCCCTAAGAAAACCGGACCAAAAAAGCTTACCATATGGACAATAAAAACAGCATCTTATCTGGTCTCTCTCTTACAAACCATCCTTTATGTGGATGTCAATTATCTTTCTAAAATAGGTCTACGACTCTCTGACTTCCATTCAAGAGAAATTAAGACAAAAAGAATGAAGACTAAACTCTGTATTCCATCTTTTATAAAGTCTATTAGCTGACCTGTGATGACCCCAACAATAGCTTCTTCCCATTTTCCTGCCCTTCCTCTTTATTCCTAACCCCTCTCTCCTTTTGTATTTTAAATCCCTGATGACATGTGTTGATTATTTAACCTGGTTTTAAATCTTTCTGGTTCACTCATTTATGAATTAAACAAAATCACTGACATGTGTTTTTCGATAAAGTATGAGTCATGGTTGACCCCTTCTACTGGCAAAACCTTTGTGTAACTTTATGTAGGCTTATCCCTACCCTCTTGTGTTTTGGCTTTTAGTCTGTTCTTTCTGTTACCAGTCTCATGTGATAACACTCCATCACAGTACTGTCACCTTTGGTCACAAGACCTGATCTTGACTTTATACCTAGTGCCCCATACAGTGCTTTGGCAAGCTGTCAGGCACTTGATGTGTTGCGTGAGATGTGGGGGACAGGATGCAGTCCTTGCATTTTCTTGGATTTGTGGGTTCAAGGCTTGGGGCTCATCTTCGTCAGGCTTTAGGATTGCTTGGATCCATCACTACCTACTTCATCCCCAACCTTACTTTCACACTACCTGCTATATTCATTTTCTATCACTGCATAACTAGTCACTGCAAATGTAGAAGCTTAAAATAATATCCATTTCTTATCTCATTGTTCTGTAGGTGAGAAGGCTAGGCTGGCTTGCCTGGGTTCTCTGCTTAGGGTCAGTAGTGGTCACAGAACTCTGCCTCCCCCACCTGCCTCCCTGCTAACAGTGTCACATCCAACAGAAATGAGATTCAGAAGGGAGTTGTGTGCACTAAAGTTTAGGGAGCGAAGCTAGTAAAAGTGGAGCCTATTGGGATAAAAAGATAGAATTGTGCCTGCAAAGGCAAGGACTGGCAATAAAAAATTGCTCTCCAAAGCCCATGGGCAAGAGCATTTCATGTACTTTCTATACCTACCACTTTATTTATTTAACAAACTATTTATTTATTTGTTGTGCTGGGTCTTAGTTGCAACATGTGGGATTCTTAGTTGTGGCTTCAGGATCTAGTTCCTTGACAAGGGACTGAACCTGGGCCTCCTGCTTTGGCAGTGCTGAGTCTTAGCACTGGAGTACCAGGGAAGGCCATACCCACCACTTTAAAAATAACAAGCAGCTAAACACACCTTCTAAAATATGTCTAATGTGAATAAAATTCTAGAGAGTGTTGCCAGAACGTATTAATGAAATCATGTATCTGAAAATACTGATTTCTAAACTATGAAGTATGAACCAAATGATGTTATTACTATCCAAATGCTTCATATTTTATTAATATTTTTGTTATGTAAAAGAAGAGCTAACAGTTTTTGAAGGTTTGCTATATGTCAAGTCCTACACCTTCACAAGGATTATGTCTCACAGTAACCTTCTCTGCTGAGCAGTACTGTTATTTCCATTTTATTGATGAGGAAACTGGTGACCAGAAAAATTATGAATCCCAAAGCATGACTTCAGGAAGATAGAGCCAAGATTCAAATGCAGGTCCCTCTAGTGTCATGCCTGTTTGTGATCATTATGTTTTTCTATGGCCATTAAGGAAAGAGTCAGAGAGACAGCTGCAATTGGGAGAAAGACCTGAAGATGGACAGATAAATGGAGGATACAAACATGGACCCAAGCTCTGGAATTACTGGGCTGGGCTCACTAGCTTAGGTAACCTGCTCTAGGTGCAATTTACTTTTCACAGTCCTTCTGAAATTCTGTTTCGTATACCTTGTTTTCAGACTGCTTGATATGAAATAGTTCTTGAGCATTTGTTTGTTCTTTTTTTACTCCCTCCACCCTTTTTTTCCCTTGCCAAATTTTCAGGAGTACCTTCTGTGGCTAGGGCCAAGATGGAGAATTACTGTACTGATTAAATTGCTGTGGACAGAACAAAATTACCTCGTTGGAATTAAACCAAAACCCAGCTGTGACTAAATGATCCCTACTTCTATAAGCAGCAAAACAGTGGGTATTTGAAGGATAGATACACTATGAAAGCTACCTCATCTAGGGAAAAAGAAAAAACAGGAGACAGGGGACTTCCCTGGTGGTACAGTGGACAAGAATGTGTCTGCCAGTGCACGGGACATGGGTTCGATCCCTGGTCTGGGAAGATTTCACATGCCTCGGAGCAACAAAACCCAGGCACCACAGCTACTGATCCCATGCTCCAGGGCTCGTTAGCTGTAATTATTGAGCCCACATGCTCTAGGGTCTAAGCACTGCAACCACTGAGCCTGTGCACCCCAGAGCCCGTCCTCTGCAACAAGAGAAACCACTGTAATGAGAAGCCTGAACACTGCAAAGAAGATAGCCCCCACTCACCCACTGCAGCTAGAGAAACCCTCCACAAAGCAACAAAGACCCAGCACAGCCAAAAATAAAATTAATTAATTAATTAATTAAGAGACAAGGAAGCAAGAGACAGGTCGGATCATAGAGAAGGGGAAATGGACTGGTAAATCAATGATGTTGGAAGTCTGGCCAACCATTTAGGAGAGGAAAATGTTAGATTCTTAACATTTTCTTCATCACTGGGTGAATTTAAATGGCATGTAGTATGCGGTTAAATCCATCTTGTCACTGTTATATCTATGGATTTATTTACCTAGTCCTATATCTGTGGAAAATTCTGAGAGAGATGGGAATACCAGACCACCTGACCTGCCTCTTGAGAAATCTGTATGCAGGTCAGGAAGCAACAGTTAGAAATAGACATGGAACAACAGACTGGTTCCAAATAGGAAAAGGAGTACGTCAAGGCTGTATATTGTCACCTTGCTTATTTAACTTATATGCAGAGTACATCAGAAACTCTGGACTGGAAGAAGCACAAGCTGGAATCAAGATTGCCGGGAAAAATATCAATCACCTCAGATATGCAGATGACACCACCCTTATGGCAGAAAGTGAAGAGGAACTAAAGAGCCTCTTGATGAAAGTGAAAGAGGAGAGTGAAAAAGTTGGCTTAAAGCTCAACATTCAGAAAACGAAGATCATGGCATCTGGTCCCATCACTTCATGGGAAATAGATGGGGAAACAGTGGAAACAGTGTCTGCAGATGACACCACCCTTATGGCAGAAAGTGAAGAGGAACTAAAGAGCCTCTTGATGAAAGTGAAAGAGGAGAGTGAAAAAGTTGGCTTAAAGCCCAACATTCAGAAAACGAAGATCATGGCATCCAGTCCCATCACTTCATGGAAAATAGACGGGGAAACAGTGGAAACAGTGTCAGATTTTATTTTTCTGGGCTCCAAGATCATTGCAGATGGTGACTGCAGCCATGAAATTAAAAGACGCTTACTCCTTGGAAGAAAAGTTATGACCAACCTAGATAGCATATTCAAAAGCAGGTATTACTTTGCCGACTAAGGTGCGTCTAGTCAAAGCTATGGTTTTTCCAGTGGTCATGTATGGATGTGAGAGTTGGACTGTGAAGAAGGCTGAGTGCCGAAGAGTTGATGCTTTTGAACTGTGGAGTTGGAGAAGACTCTTGAGAGTCCCTTGGACTGCAAGGAGAGCCAACCAGTCCATTCTGTAGGAGATCGGCCCTGGGATTTCTTTGAAAGGAATGATGCTAAAGCTGAAACTCCAGTACTCTGGCCACCTCATGCGAAGAGTTGACTCATTGGGAAAGACTCTGATGCTGGGAGGGATTGGGGGCAGAAGGGGACGACCGAGGATGAGATAGCTGGATGGCATAACGGACTCGATGGGGGTGAGTCTGAGTGAACTCCGGGAGTTGGTGATGGACAGGGAGGCCTGGCGTGCTGTGATTCCTGGGGTCGCATAGAGTCGGACACGACTGAGCGACTGAACTGAACTGAACTGAACTATGCGGGGTTAATGGCAACTTCCTCCAAGAGGTCTGCTGCACCCAAAGCCCCTGCCTCTGTGGCATTCCACTGCTGACCTGTACCTCCGCAGGAGAACTAAACCCTTATTTACCAGCAAAAATCAATGTCTAAAATGGACAAAATGCACCTGCATATTAGCTAGAGAAATGGATGTAAATAGTAGGCATCAATACCAAAATCAGTTCAGAACTGAGTCCACTAGAGAACAGGTCTGGGGAAGGAGGTGGTCTTCTTCCTTTCACTTATAAGAACTTCTGTACTCATTTTTTTTTTTTTTTTTGCTACTATGTGCAATTACTTTCACTTAAAATTTAAAGGTTTTTCAAGCAGGGATGTTTAAAACATGATTCACATGATAACTGAGGGAAGGCTGTGAGCTGCAGGCCCTGGCACGGGGGAACACCACACAAGTTTCACGTTCCCTCACAGAACCCTCATTAATCAACAGAGAAATCGAATCTTTCCAGGGTACTGGATCTGCCTGGCAGGCTCCAGATCCTATCCTTTCTCTACTATCCAGGGATCCTTGAGAAAAAATTTCTGGGCTTCCAAAATAAGATGAATATCCAGGTACATACAAAATCAGCCACAATTTTTCAAATGAACCAGGAAAAACAGGACATGGAATGCAGAACTGAAAGCCAGTGTCACTACAATTATTCCAGGCAACAAAACAAAAGGATACTAGTTACTACAGTGGCCTAAATAATGTAAATCTAGATATGCCACTCGCAGAAGGCAATGGCACCCCGTCCAGTACTCTTGCCTGGAAAATCCCATTGGCGGAGGAGCCTGGTAGGCTGCAGTCCATGGGGTGGGCTAAGAGTCGGATACGACTGAGCGACTTGACTTTCACTTTTCACTTTCATGCGTTGGAGAAGGAAATGGCAACCCACTCCAGTGTTGGAGAACCCCAGGGGCGGGGGAGCCTGGTGGGCTGCAGTCTATGGGGTCGCACAGAGTCGGACACGACGGAAGCGACTCAGCAGCAGCAGCAGCAATGCCGCTAGCACATATTCAGAACAATACTTTCGAATAAACTGATTTATTCTAGAATAGTTTGTTGGAAATGGAAAAATATCACCTGAGGTTAAGCAACAACTATCTAAGGTTATTGGTTTTACTCTTCCTTTCAATTTAACTACTTTCAAATAGTGTGCAAATTTGTGTCAGTGCATTGGGACAATTAAAAAGGAAACAAAGGCAAAATAGGTTTGATAATTTCATAACTCGAAAGTAGCTGTAAATATGACTTGAAAACACCACAGAACTGAATAAATTTTCTGTGGACTTTATTCAAATTACCCTTATTGAGTTCAGTCCTTGAATAGTGGGAGATTATGCAGACAGATTAATTTACATAAGTGGAAATAATTTTAAAAGCTACCTTCATCAAGATAAAAGACTTTAAAACTCAAGACCATCTTTGGTAGATCTAACCTGTGGTTTAATTTTGCTAACTCTCTCTCGCCATTTTGTTCACAAGCACCTGAACACAAGACCCTGGTGAAGAATCATGCACAGGGCTGGCAGTTAAGAGCAGATCGCGCTAAGGTCACTTCCAATCTAGCCAACAGGAGAGGAGAGGTTTAGGCTCCAATCTGTTGTGTGAAACTTCCACTTTCAGCTAAAACCTCAGAGCTGAATTCCTTCCAGCCTAGCCTGGATAAAGGTCAGCAACAGGTACATAAACTGTCAAAGGGCGAGTGATGGGTGAAGGGCAAGCGCAGGCTGGAATGGCTGGAATAAGGATCGCTGGGCTCCAGTCCAGGCTACAGACATGTCCGTTCTTCCCCAATGACCACCAGACCAAACCGCCATCTCACCTAACAAGAAGGGCCTACTCAGAAGTCTGCTTATGCTTGGTTGACTAAAACTACCCCACTGACCATGGACTTCATCACCTGCTTGCGGACCCCCTGCTACCATTGTGTCTTAGATTAGAGCCCAAGATTTGAGGGGCTGGGGGGAACCTCCGCTCAGTAAGCATCAACAACATGGGACAACATTTAAAACACTTTCTGGGGTTGGCAGAATGTCCGACTCAACCTCCTCACATTAATGTAACCTCTAATACCAAAATTTTAAAAAGAAAAAAACTGTGGGTATAATTATAGGCACAAATCAAGTCTACATTGTTGAAAGCATTAACTACGTGGCTGAGCAAGTTCACATAACGGGACCAAGTAACTAAACCCTCTAAATTCAGTGTTTCAGTAAAATTCCAGAGGATCAACTCAGAAGACTGAACTGTCAGGAGTGGAAGGGACACGGTCCAGCAGCCAGGCCTCGGTAACCACAGCGCGGACCGACCGAGTAGGGCTCGCCGGGCTCCGCAGGGAACGCCCAGGAGGGCAGCGGCCCCGCGACCGCCCCGGTCGCTCTGCGGCCAGTGCCCAGGGGCCGCGCAAAGCCCCAGAAGCAAGGCCGAGCCGAGTGCGGGGCGCTGCTCAGACCGCAGCCCACGGGCCCCACGGCCGTCCGGCTGCCCCGGGCGCGTCCCGCCGCGTGACCTTGGGCGGCCAAACCTTCGGGCGCGCCCCCGCGGCTGGGCAAGCAGCCTCGCAGCCGCGCCGGGCTCCCAGACGGGCCCCGGGGCAGTGACCTTCACCGCGCCGCCGCCCGGCCGGCTCCGGAACGTGCGGCGGGCCCTCCCAAGCCCGTTTCGCCCGAGGCAGGCGACCCGGGACCCGGTGTCTGCCGCGCCCCGCCCGCGGCGGAGACTCACTGTGCAGTTCAGCGCCAGGCGCCGGGCGCGCAGCAAGCGCGACACAGCGGCAACCCCCGACATGTCAGCCTCCGGAGCAGTCGGCCTGTCCCGCGCGGACGGCGCCTGCGCACGTCGCTGGGCCCGGGGTCTTACGTCGCCGCGCTCGGAGTCTTACGTCGCCGCGCCCCGGGTCCTACGTCGCCGCGCCCGGGGTCCTACGTCGCCGCGCCCGGGAGACTGGGCACGCCGCGCCTGCGCAGAAGGGCTGGCGGGCGGGGGCTCTCTGGGCGCCTGGTCGGCGAGGTCCCCGTCGGAGGTAAGTTGGCGTTTGGGGGTCTTCTCGGGCTCCCCCGAGTTCTCCTCACATCCAGACGGTGTTGGGTTTTTCTGGAGATTACGGCAGTTTTGTGAGGCGGTACCGGGGTACCCGTCCCGCTGTCTCTCCGGGACGGAGCGGGAGTTCCAGTATCGGGCAGTTTGACGGCGGGCCGCCCGCTTGGGCCGACGTTCCGGGGTCACCGGCGGGGCGCCGGCCCGTTCGGGTCCCTCTGCGCGTCCCGGGGCGGCGGGGGCGCGGGCACCCTCTGGAGCGCGCTGTCCGAAGGGGAGCGCAGGCCCTGAAGATTGTGGGGTCGGAGGCGGAGTGCCGCACCCAGCCCTGCGCTTTGAGAGTCTTGAGCTTCCGTACAGCAGATCTCTGACTTTTTTTTTTTTTTTTTTTTGTGCTGGCCACACGCTCCTTCACATTAACTCCTGAGCTTTTGTGTGTGTGTCATTTCTTTATTGCCAATTAGGATTTTATACCTTTAGGTGTTAAGCAAGTATTTATTGGAAATCCTATGAAGAGTCTTTGATGCTGAATTGGGTTTCTGTTGTCTATATTCACCGCCTTCTATTTGTATTTCAGTTATTGGAAACACATCACGCTCCCCTACGATTTGCGAGTTGCTTTTGTCTGAGGTCTTATTTTTTTCTTTTAATCTTATAAGGCTCACTGCTGTGCAGCCCATACCTACATCTGAACAAAGTTTTTTAAGAGAGAGGGGGAAAAAAAAAAGGACTCACATGGACCACATGCTGTGCTTAGTCGATCAGTCGTGTCGAACTTTTGTGACCCCGTGGACTGTAGCTCGCCAGGCTCATCTCCCCATGGGGATTCTCCAGGCAAGAATACTGGAGTGGGTTGTAATGCCCTCCTCCAGGGGATCTTCCAACCCAGGGATGGAACCCAGGTCTCCGGCATTGCAGGTGGATTCTTCACTGACTGAGCCGTCAGGGTAGCCCGGGAATACTATTCCTTCTCTAAGGGATCTTCAGGACCCAGGGATCAAACCAGGGTCCCTGTAGATGATATATTGTGAGCAATGTATTTTGTTCCATTTGTGTGGTTAACGATATTGTTATTTACTTCAAGGTGTATCTCCATGAATAACTTAAATGACCCCCCAAATTGGAATATCCGGCCCAATTCCAGGGCTGATGGAGGTGATGGAAGCAGATGGAATTATGCCCTGTTGGTTCCAATGCTGGGACTAGCTGCTTTTCGTAAGTCATGATTCTCCTAACTTGTTTTCTGGGCTCAAAGTGCGGAGCCCAGAGATCTTGGGCTTTGAAACCTAACAAATGTTGACTGGGGAAAAAATGCACAGTGAGCTGTGAAGACTATATCACAGGATGTGTGTGTGTGCGCTCAGTTGTGTCCGAATCTGTGACCCCATGGTTTGTAGTCTGCCAGGCTCCTCTGTCCATGGGATTTTCCAGGTGAAAATATTGGAGTGGGTTTTCATTTCCTTATCCAGGGGATCTTCCCAACCCAGGGATTGAACCCATGGGTTCGATCGAATCCATCCTGCATTGGCAGATGGATTCTTTACCACTGAGCTGCCTGGGAAGCCCTATAAGCCCAGGAGAGAGCCTTTCAGATAGCTGTTAGGAACTGCTCTGCAGAGGTGGAGGAGGAGCCAGGGAATACATGTGGTCAGCCTACATCTTGGTGAAAGATTACTTCTCCTCACGAAAGAAAAACCAGGCATCTCAAGTTAAGGATTCTAATATGGGAAGCTGCAAGAATCTAGGGTCATTAAATTCTTCCGTAAGCATGTTCCTTACCCATGTTGTGTCTCATGCATCAAGACGGAGCGCGTTCACCCTGAGTGCTTTCTGGGCGAGCGTGTAGGTCACTGGCTGCAGGGGCTAATGACTGAATCATAAACGGCAGGCACCAGTCTTTGTTTACACAGGTGTGTCCTGGTCAAATGATTTAAGCCTCTGAGCCTCAGTTTCTCTGACATTGTAATTATCTTAGTGTAATGCAAGGGTTAAATAAGACAAGATTTTGTGTGGAGTGATTCTGTAACCGTTTGTTCTTTTCAAAGCTTCGTTGCTCTGAAGGGGGCTCCCTTGCTTCAGTTGCCCTCATAAGCGCTAATGAGGAAGAATAAAGTAGGCATTAAGGAAAACCTGTTTTGCATGTCTGTGTAATGTTTAGGGTATCAGTCTTTGGGAGACTTCTCTGCTCAGGCTGACTAGAAATTCTCTCTACATTGAATCCACTTTGTACCACTTTGGGGAAATTACCAGTCACTGGTCAGTTGTAATTTTTCCAGCTCTTAGTTTTTATCCCGACTATTGGGGTGGCCAAAAAGTTCGTTTGAGTTTTAAACTTGAATGAACTTTTTGGCCAATTCAATCCCTGATGAATTTCTTGATGGTTAGGAGTTGATTTTATGTTTTGTCATTGTTGCAGAGAAAGAAACTTTACGCTTTTAGTTTTCCTGGCTGGTCTAAGAATTAAATGGATACGAATTAGAGTAACAGGAAAAAATAAAACCAAAGTTCTTAACATCTACCCATTGGAAAGTGCTGGGCCTTCCTAGGTAGCTTATTGGTAAAGACTCTGCCGCCTGCCTGTGCAGAGACGTGAGAGATGCGGGCTTAGTACCCGGGTTGGGAAGACCCTCTGGAGGATGGCACAGCAACCCACTCCAGTGTTCTTGCCTGGGAGATTCCATGGACAGAGGAGCCTGGTGGGATACGGTTCATGGAGGCGCAAAGAGCTGGACACAACTGAACACACGCACAACAGCAGCAACATAGGAGAGAGCCAGGAAAACTGAGCAACTCACCAGAACGGCAGAAGCGCTCACCTTAGAACCACCCTCAGCTCAAGACAAGAGAGGATGTTTGGGGTAGGGAGAGTTAGTTACCAGAGAAGAGCAGGCAAAGCACAGTAATTGAGGGTAAGGTTCTCGTGCAGACTTAGGTGGTAGCCCTTTTGTTAGATAACTTTCAAGCAGTTTGGTTAACCTATTCCTGGTACAGTCAGGGAGACACCGTTCCAACTGGAGACTTCTTTTATAAATTTAAGTGTTTCTTGTGTTGCTAGTTAGTTTCTAAGTCGTCTCCAACTCTTTGCAGGCCCGCGGATGGTAGCCTACCAGGCTCCTCTATCCATGAGCTTTCCCAGGTAAAAATACTACAGTAGGTTGCCATTTCCTTCTCCAGGGGATCTTCCTGATCCAAGGATCAAACCTGTGTCTCCTGCATTGGCAGGTGAATTCTTTACTGCTGAGCCACCAGGGAAGCCCCAAGTGTTTCTTAGGAACGGGTAACTCCTACTTTGTTTTCAAAGTCTCTTCCATGTCTGCTGTTTCTTAGAAAATAACCAGTTGATATAATCCTTATGCCAAAGAGACCTTTTTTTTGATTAGTAGAAAGTGGATTTATTTAGAGAGAGACACACTCCACGGAATATGGTCCATCTCAGAAGCAGAGGCCCTGAAATATGAGGTGATTAGCTTTTATGGGCTGGGTAATTTCATAGGCTAATGAGTGGGAAGATTATTCTAATTATTTGGGAAAGGGCGCAGGGATTTCCAGGAATGGGCCACAGCCTACTTTTTGACCTTTCATGGTTGGCTTTAGAACTGTTCTAGAGCTGGTCATTGTGTAATTTAGCATGCTGATGTATTACAGTGAGTGTACAATGAGGCTCAGTGGATCCTGCCATCTTGGACGTAGTTGGTTCTAACCAGTTGCAGGAAGATCAAACCAGTCAACCCTAAAGGAAATCAACCCTGAATATTCATTGATAGGATTGGTGCTGAAGCTGAAGCTCCAGTACTTTGGCCACCTGATGGGAAGAGCCAACTCATTGGAAAAGTCTATGGTGCTGGAAAGACTGAAGGCAAAAGGAGAAGGGAACGTCAGAGGATAAGATGGTTAGATAGCATCACCAACTCAGTGGACATGATTTTGAGCAAACTCTAGGAGATAGTGGAGGACAGGAGCCTGGCGTGCTCTAGTCCATGGGGTTGCAGAGTCAGACATCCCTTAGTGACTGAACAGCAGCTGCATGCTCAGTTGCTTCAATCGTGTTCTACTCTTTCCAATCCTATGGACTGTAACCCACCAGGCTCCTCTATTCATGGGATTTTCCAGGCAAGAATACTGGAGTGGGTTGCCATGCCCTCCTCCAGGGAATCTTCCTGACCCAGGGATTGAACCTGTGTCTCCTGCATTGGCAGGCAGGTTCGTTATCACTGGCACCAATGGCTATGTCATTCTTTTAAAAGTTGTGCCCTGCCCCCTTCCTGCCTTTTTCATTCTCCCTTCAGATTTTAGTCCCATGTTCTTATGGAAAGCAGAGGAGTGATGCTTCAATTTCTGTGGCTTCAAGGCTGAGGAGGGGTATCAACCCTGTCTGTCAGGGAGTAAAAATCTCTGGATACCTGGTCTAGGGCCCCAGGGGCAGGATGGCTTCTTGTTTGCAGTCAGTTTGGGCTGGAATCCTCACACAGCTGTCAGCTTGATGTGGAACTGTTATACAGCTTCCACAGCCTTCCTGTGACTCTTCTTAATGATGAAGCAGTTTTTATTATATCAGACTACAAAAATAACTATAAATGACAAAAGAATTATTGACTAAAAAAAAGATGCACAAGGTGAGAGTTGAGAGTTAAGTTTTATTTGGGGAAAAATAAGGACTGCAGCCTGGGAGGCAGCACCTCAGATAGCTCTGAGAGGGAACTCCAGAGAGGAAGTAGGGGAAGGTCAATATATAAGATTTTGGTGAAGGGGGGGTTGAGTGCAGTCAGGCACTCATTTTACAGAAGGTTTTCTGCTGGTCACAGGAGCTTACATCACCGTGAAGGGATTTAGTGCCTTTTTAGATAGTGGTTCAGTTGCTAAGTTGTGCTGACTCTTTGTGATCCCATGAACTGTAACGTGCCAGGCTTTCCTGTCCTTCACCATCTTCTGGAGCTTGCTCAAACTTAGATCCATTGAGTTGGTGCTGCCATCCAACCATCTCATCTTCTGTAGCCCCTTTCTCTTCCTGCCTTCAGTCTTTCCCAGCATCAGGGTCTTTTCCAATGAGTTGGCTCTTCATGTCAGGTGGCCAAAGTATTAGAGCTTCAGCATCAGTGCTTCCAATGAATATTAGGGTTGATTTCCTTTAGGATTGACTGGTTTGATCTCCTTGCAGTCCAAGGGACTCTCAGGAGTCTTCTCCAACACCACAGTTCAAAAGCATTAATTCTTAAGTGCTCAGCCTTCTTTATGGTGCAACTCCCACATCCCTAAGTGACTACTAGAAAAACCACAGCTTTGACTATATGAACATTTTGTTGACCAAGTGACATCTCTGCTTTTTAATATGCTGTCTAGGTTTATCATAGCTTTCCTTCCAAGGAGCAGGTGTCTTTTAATTTAATGGCTACAGTCCCCATCCACAGTGATTTTGGAGCCCAAGAAAAAATTTGTCACTGTGTCCCCTTTTTCTCCATCGATTTGCCATGAAGTGATGGGACCAGATGCCATGATCTTAGTTTTTTGAACATTGAGTTTTAAGCTAGCTTTTTTTAAGAAACCTTCGAAGAAACCAAAGCCAGTCTTGGCCCAGCCTGCTTTCCTGGTGGCTCAGAGGTTAAAGTGTCTGCCTGCAATGCAGGAGGCCTGGGTTCGATCCCTGGGTCAGGAAGATCCCCTGGAGAAGGAAATGGCAACCCACTCCAGTATTCTTGCCTGGAGAATCCCATGGACGAAGGAGCCTGGTTGGCTATAGTCCACGGGGTCACAAAGAGTCGGATGCGACTAAGCGACTTCACTTTCACTTTCACTTTCACTTATGCCATGATCTTAGTTTTTTGAACATTGAGTTTTAAGCTAGCTTTTTTTAAGAAACCTTCGAAGAAACCAAAGCCAGTCTTGGCCCAGCCTGCTTTCCTGGTGGCTCAGAGGTTAAAGTGTCTGCCTGCAATGCAGGAGGCCTGGGTTCGATCCCTGGGTCAGGAAGATCCCCTGGAGAAGGAAATGGCAACCCACTCCAGTATTCTTGCCTGGAGAATCCCATGGACGAAGGAGCCTGGTTGGCTATAGTCCACGGGGTCACAAAGAGTCGGATGCGACTAAGCGACTTCACTTTCACTTTCACTTTCACTCCTAACAAAAGCCATTTACCCAAGTAAATTTAATCCAGTCTTAGAAAATCTTGATCATATAGAACTTTCTTTTCCAATATTTTTTTCTCATTCTTTACACCTCCTTTTACTGAAAACATACATCCTACTTTCCTTTTAAGTTTTTTTTCTTTTTCCACTTCAAGCTATTTTTATTGATGACAGATTTGCAACATGTATTATTTGACCTTTAATAAACCTGGGTATAACAGAAATGCTGTACTTAACAGTGATGATTCTAAAGACATGTCTGTATTAGTCAAACCTAGAAACAAGTCACCTTCAGTACCAGATAATTAATTTAATGTTGAATATTTCCTAGATCACATGAACCCAAAATTCCTTCGGGCCAGTTTTATACTCCTGAGTACTTATATAAGCACTTGTGCTTAATTGCTCAGTTGTGTCTGACTCTTCGCAGCCCCATGAACTGTAACCTGCCTGGCTCCTCTGTCCATGGAGTTCACCAGGCAAGAATACTGGAGTGGGTTGCCAATTCCTTCTCCAGTATAAACAATTAAGTCAATTAAGTAGAGCTCTTTTATAAATTAATTTTGGTAATACCATACATCTACAACATGCAAACACGGAGACCTCATGGTTCTTACTTCAGATTTTCAGCCCTAAGTCAGTTTGTTGTTTAGTTGCTTAGCAAAAACGAGACCAGAAGCTACCTGTGGCTCAGAGTCAGGTGCTACAGTGTAGAACCCATCAGCTTTATGGTGGTGGTTCAGTCGCTCAGTTGTGTCCAGCTCTCTGCAACCCCATGGACTGCAGAACACCAGGATTCCCTGTCCTTCACTATCTCCCCAAACTCATGTCCACTGAGTTGGTGATGCCATCCAGTCATCTTGTCCTCTGTTGCTTCCTTCTTTTCCTGCCTTCAATCTTTCCCAGCATCAAAGTCTTTCCCACTGAGTCAGTTCTTCGCATAAGTGGCCAAAGGATTGGAGCTTCAGCTTCAGCATCAGTCCTTCCAATGAATATTCAGGACTCATTTCCTTTAGGATTGACTAGTTTGAACTTCTTGCAGTCCAAGGGACTCTTAAGAGTCTTCTCCAGCACCATAGTTTGAAGGAATCAATTCTCTGGTGCTCAGCCTTCTTTATGGTTCATCTTTTTGGTCACATCCATACATGACTACTGAAAAAACCATAGCTTTGACTACACAGACCTTTGTCAGTTAAGTGATGTCTCTGCTTTTTAAAACACTGTCTAGGTTCATCATAGCTTTTCTTCCAAGGAACAAGCATGTTTTAATTTGATGTCTAGAGTCACTGTCCATAGTGATTTTGGAGCCCAAGGAAATAAAGCCTGTCACTGTTTCCATTTTTTCTCCATGTATTTGCCATGAAGTGATGAGACCAGCTGCCATTATCTTAGTTTTTTGAATGTTGAGTTTTTTGTTCTAAGGCCAGAAAATTTTTTTTTTCCCTTGAAGAATTGAGTAGCTAGCTCAATGATATCAAATGACTGCTACACCCATTTGTTTGTATTGCAAGGTTTTTCCTTCCCTTATTTAGCTTAGGTTTATCTCAGCTTTCTTCCAAGGAGCAAGTGTCTTTTAAGCTATGACAAACCTAGACAGTGTATTAAAAACCAGGGATATCACCTTCCTTACAAAGGTCCGTTTAGTCAAAGCTATGGTTTTTAGCTTAGTGGAAAAGGCTTGCCCCCTCCCTTCTCTACCACCAATTCTTGTTAGATGGCTCCAAATGTCAGCTGTGTGGCTTCCCATTCAGTTACTGCTGTCTACAGAGATGTTCCAGTCTAGGTTTTAATAATTACCCTCTGGGTGCCTTCATACTCCATAGCCCAGGGTCTACTGAGGCCTTTGTTTAAGGTTCAGATTTTGTCTGTTTCTTTCCTATTTCTGTTAGAACAGTCTCATGACAAGGGTGGTTCCCTTGACCCCCAAGAAGCAGTGGTCCATAGCCAGTCAGGCCAGAGAGATGGTGGCACATTGTGCTCCCTGAGACATACCCTGTGGTTCTGGGTCTCTCTTAGGAATCCGAGAAACTGGGAGAAGTGTTGCCTTGTTGTAGGGTAGGTTTTTTTTTTTTAATTATATGGAACACTTGGCCAATTTGCATGTCTTCCTTGCGCAGGCACCATGCTAATCTTTGTATTGTTCCAGTTCTTTTTAAATGTTTAGTATATGAGCTGGCAAAGTGAGCAAGCATACTTTTCATGGAGTGACTTATGTGCCAGGATTTCTGAGGTCAATGAGATCGAGTAGAGAAAGTGGAGGCTGATAACAGTAGCATTTATCAACTTCATGTGTCTGCCTTTACCTTTAGACTATGCTCAGGCCACTTAACACCCATCTGTTTGATATAATTTCTTAATCTTGTAATAATACTTTTTTGGAGAATAATTATAAGAATGCAGAATTAAAAGTTTTCTCTAATTGCATTACCTAAGCAAGATAACAAAAAGGAAGGAAATATAATATCTCTCAACCCTCCTCAGGGACAGAAAGCAGGAACTTCAAAAGTAACTATTATTAAAGAAAGCTATAAAAACTAGAGAAGAGTCTGAAAAAACAAATGGAAAATGAAAGTCACCACAGGGCCTTTTCCAGCCTCAAAATGAATTAATTGTAAAGCAGTTATCATTCAGTTAAAAAGGAAGTTAAAAAACTAATTAGTTACTACATAGTAGCTGTAACTTAGGAGCTGTAACCGCTTGGCCTTGGAATGCGGAATGAAGCAGGGCAAAGACTGATAGTTTTGCCAAGAAAATGCACTGGTCATAGCAAACACCCTCTTCCAACAACACAAGAGAAGACTCTACACATGGACATCACCAGATGGTCAGCACCGAAATCAGATTGATTATATTCTTTGCAGCCAAAGATGGAGAAGCTCTATACAGTCAACAAAAATAAGACCAGGAGCTGACTGTGGCTCAGATCATGAACTCCCTATTACCAAATTCAGACTTAAATTGAAGAAAGTAGGGAAAACCACTAGACCATTCAGGTATGACCTAAATCAAATCCCTTATGATTATACAGTGGAAGTGAGAAATTGATTTAAGGGCCTAGATCTGATAGATAGAGTGCCTGATGAACTATGGAATGAGGTTCGTGACATTATACAGGAGACAGGGATCAAGACCATCCCCATGGCAAAGAAATGCAAAAAAGCAAAATGGCTGACTGGGGAGGCCTTACAAATAGCTGTGAAAAGAAGAGAAGCAAAAAGCAAAGGAGAAAAGAAAAGATATAAGCATCAAAATACAGAGTTCCAAAGAATAGTAAGAAGAGATAAGAAAGCCTTCTTTAGTGATCAATGCAAAGAAATAGAGGAAAACAACAGAATGGGAAAGACTAGAGATCTCTTCAAGAAAATTAGAGATACACAGAGAACATTTCATGCAAAGATGGGCTCGATAAAGGACAGAAATGGTCTGGACCTAACAGAAGCAGAAGATATTAAGAAGAGGTGGCAAGAATACACAGAGGAACTGTACAAAAAAGATCTTCATGACCTGGATAGTCACGATGGTGTGATCACTCACCTAGAGCCAGACATCCTGGAATGTGAAGTCAAGTGGGNAGTTATCCCTTATTAACCAGGAAGTTATAAATACTAGGTTGTAAACCTTCCTCCCACTCTGCCCCCAACAAAAGAAAAATGCAAAGAAAAATATTAATGTCTTGAATGAACTTGAACTTACAAGGCAATCTTTTGTACAGTGAGAAAAATCTTCAGCTGTGAACTCAACTGTAGTTGGCAAGTGACAGCTATAAACTGGATACTTGGTTTGTTAGTAAAATACTACTGATGAAGCTTTTGTTGTTGTGTAAACACTAAGTAATGTCTGACTCTTTGCAACTCCATGAACTGTAGCCTGATTCACTAAACTTACTAAACTCTAAAAATTAAAATGATTTCTGGTCACCCAAACCATTCATCTAGGACTCTCTGAAACTATACCTGTGTGTGTGCTCTTTGGGTAGGATAAATGATAATTCAGCTCCGAGATAGCTCTCCAAAATGGCATCTGGAATGTGAGATTCAATAACTGCACAGATCTTTCCAAGATCACAATGTGGTTCCCTCTCCATGACTATGTGATATCCAGCACCTGAGAGAAACCATTTAGAAGACCAAATGAAGTAGTTTTATACTTTTCATCTCCGTTTAAGAGCAAATTTTGCTCTCCATGATTCAGTTACCTAGGTCCACAAGGAAGAAGACATGATATGTCCAGACATTCTGTTAGGACTCTGAGGAGCCTCACACCTAAAACTTCTCAATGTTATTCTAAGAACTAAGACACTGAATAAACAGCAACTTCCTCGATAATTTCAATCACTTTATCAGTGAATAATAATAATATAGTGTATACCACCAGATATAGTAGATATATGAAGAAAGGCCCCTGTTATGTGGCTACTTAGTTTTAAAACTGTTATCTTGATAAATATTCTCTTATTATCACTGACTGTCCACCATGTATTAAGCACTAATCTTGAACCTGGGGATAGGGCAGTGAACAAAGCAGGTAAAAATTCTTGCCTTCATAAGAGCTACTTTCTAGTCAAAAGAGACAGATAATAATTAAGAGGACTAAGTTGAAATATGTATGGTATTATAAAAAATAAAGCAGAGAGGAAGGTATGAAACATTGAAGGAATGTTGTTAAATTGTAGACAGAGATCCATGGAAAACCTGAGAAGACCTTAAAAAATCAGAGAACTATTATTCTTAATTAGCGCTTTGCCTATATAGAGAAACTATTTTTTGGAATTTGAGGAAAGTACCATCACTTTTGTATGTACGCATTTCATGATACAAATGAACTTACTTACAAAACAGAGACACACAGACTTAGAGAATAAACCTATGATTGCTAAGGGGAAGGGATAGTTAGGGAGTTTGGGATGGACATGTACACATTGCTATATTTAAAATGGATAACCAACAAGGACCTACTGTTTAACACATGGAACTCTGTTCAATGGGAAAGGAGTTTGGGGAGAATGGATACATGTATGGCTGAGTCCCTTTTCTGTTCACCTGAAACCATCACAACATTGTTAATCAAGTATACCCCAATATAAAATAAAAAGTTAAAAAAATAAAACAGATGAAAGGTTGCATTTAGAATAAAAAAATAAATATATGCATTTCAAATGGTCATTGTATTTGCATTTATATTTCTTATTAAGATTTTAGAAAAGAATAACACTTTTCAGCATAGATCTCTTAGCTAAAATCTGACTTATTATCTAGCTTATAGTAGGAAAGATGCTATTTATGATTTCATTGTACAAATGAAGCAACCTCAGAGAATGAAGGGACTTAACCCATTATTTACTAGCTTTAGAAACCAAAACTATTACAAAAATAATATGTAAATAATATTATTTTTCACTTCTCAGGAATCATGACACAATAAATTTCTCAATTGTCTTGTCCTCTTAGAACCCGAATCAACAGAAAATGTCTGCTTTTGAAGAGATGCAAGGTAATTAGTGAGAGCTGAATGCTGATTTTTGATGGAATTTCCTATTCTATCAAAGAACTGAACACAAATTCTAGGCTTTTGAGTAAAATGTAAGTTCAGTTTAAGTTTATTTAAGGGTTAGAAACTATAAGAAGGGGCTTCCCTGGTAGTTCAGTTGGTAAAGAATTCGCCTGCAACGCAGGATTCCCTGGTTCAATTCCTGGGTCAGGAAGATCTGCTGGAGAAGGGATTGGCTACCCAATCCAGTATTCTTGGGCTTCCCTTGTGACTCAGCTGGTAAAGAATCCACCTACAATGCGAGAGACCTGTGGAATACCTGGGTTTGATCCCTGGATTGGGAAGATTCTCTGGAGAAGGGAAAGGTTACCCACTCCAGTATTCTAGCTTGGAGAATTCCATGGACAGTATAGTCTACGGGGTCACAAAGAATTGGACATGACTGAATGACTTGGACTTCATTTCACTTCACTAACTATAAGAAGGGAACTGCATGTCTCAAAGTATTATATCTTTAAAATATCTAGTTACATACTATGTATTATTTTACAATAACTAGTACAATTAGTGAATGCTATTAGAAAGCATTATAAATTATCAAAAGCATATTGTTTAAATCATGTGGATCTTAACTCAGGCATCCCCAATTCAAATGTCATAAATCTAATATTAGATATCTTCCCTTCTCCCACTTGTGATAAAGGTCCCTAGTGTTATTTGCTCAGTTGGGTCTGTCTCTTTGTGACCCTATAAACTGTATGCTGCCAGGCTCCTCTATCCATGGATTCTCCATGCAAGAATACTGGAGTGGATTGCCATTTACTTCTCCAGGGGATCTTCCTAACCCAGGGACTGAACTTGGGTCTCCTGAATTGGCAGGTAGATGCTTTACCATCTGAGCCACCAGGGAAGCCCCTAGATATAGAAATCCTTATAGAACTCAAACCTATAAGGTGATCATAAACTTTGAACTAAATGGATATATAACTATGACTATCTGGGCCACAGTTTTTTATTCTATAAAATGAAGTTGTTGTTTTGAGTATTAAATATGCTGCATAAAGTGGATACCATAGTAACCAGTGTAGAGGAAATAGTTAAGGTTAGTTAAGTGAATTAAAATAGTGAATAAATGAAGAAGGAATTCATCCTTAATTATTTTCATTTACATTTATACCCTACAATTATACTCTATACCCTAGGCCTGTAATTTTAGTCTTCATTATCATTTTTATCTCCTAAAAATGTTTTATCAAAGTCAAGGACTGTATTATTACACTGACATGATTCTTTCATTCTACACTACATCGAGAGTTATCTCGTCACACTGGGGATTTGGTATCAGTTTGGCAAATGGGAAACGAGGCTCATAAATAATTCATTGCTCTAGTTTCTCTCCTCAACCAATCACTCAATAAAATAAATACATCTGAGCACACAATTGCATTTCAAAGACAAAGAAAACTGTTAGTACATGCAAAATGGGAGAAATAAGCATGGCCTTTATAGGTTGATAAAAGCATTTCCTGAGTCTAAAGCTATGTATTTGAGGACAAAGTAAGAATGTATAAGGAATATGTAGATTGTAAAGGGCCGGAAAAACTAATTAGAATAGTTGCCACCTAATTAATAAGACAGAGGAAGTCACTGAAGTTTTTGGTGTTTAGACAAAATATCATTAAAATCTCATTAAAGGAATATTTTTAAGGAATCAATATCCTAAGAATAATCAAAGGGAGAGAGACCATATATTTTTTTCAGGAAGATTGAAGAGCCACAGCACTGCAGCGTCCCCTTGACCATGATGCAATTCGGTCACCCAGGATGTCAGCTTCATCCATGTAGTGAGTGGTCAGTAAGATTGTACGATCATGTTTAAATTGCTGAAGGATGTCCCAGGTGGCTCTCCTTGAGACTGGGTCCATTCCAGATGATGGTTCATCAAGTATCACTACCTAAAAGCCAGAAGAACAATTCCATAAACATTGAAAATTGATGCTATAGTACACATTGGATACTTTACTATTTAAAGGGAACACTTTTAAGTGAAGACCAAGTCTAGACTAAAAATAGTAGTAAGAGCAATCCCAAACTAAACAGTTGAGCCAATACTGCCAATTTCCTCTGATCATTATTGCCAATGCTCCTTTAAGTTTCATACCAACTCTCAGGTTTTTGTCAGCTTTCTAGACTGGTTGTCAGAAATCCATTTTTAGTGTCCCCTCTCCTTGCCCTCCCCCATTTTTTCTTCCTTAATACCTTGGAGCCCCCTAAAAGTGCTATAATGATGGAGAGTTTGCGCTTCATTCCTCCACTCAGTGACTTTGAAAATGTATCACGCTTTTCTAGCAGGTCAAAAGTAGACAGCATATGGTTAATTTCATTAGGAGACATCTTTTGATGTATACTTTTTACCTAGAAAGAGGAGCCAGAATTTACACTTTGCATTTAGCTTTATCCTTAGAAATTTCTTAGATCTTAAGTTTTCTTATATATCTACACAGATAAAGTTTCTTGTAACTATATCCTTAAAACATTTTATACTAGCTCTATTCTGATGTTAGCTATATAGTGTCTTCTTCCCATTGCCTCCTTTTATGTCTAAAGTAGAGTTCCTACATTAAAAATTTTTTTTTTCATAATTAATAGACACAGCTGAAGCTCACGAACAGAGGGAAAAAAGAAACACATCTCTAGCTTCCAGATATGATGAAATAAGCACACACACCCATAATCTCCTACTGAACTCAATTATTAAACCTGTAAAACTACTAAAAGGTAAACAGCAGCAGTTGGAACAGGAAGAACACCATAATTTAAAGTGCCACGAACTTTAAATGGTTGAGTTTACCATTTTCACTTATGTATCCCATGCTGCTGCTAAGTCGCTTCAGTTGTGTCCAACTCTGTGCAACCCCATAGACAGAAGCCCACCAGGCTCCACCGTCCCTGGGATTCTCCAGGCAAGAACACTGGAGTGGGTCACCATTTCCTTCTCCAATGCATGAAAGTGAAAAGGGAAAGTAAAGTCGCTCAGTCATGTCTGACTCTTAGAGACCCCATGGACTGCAGCCTACCAGGCTCCTCTGTCCATTGGATTTTCCAGGCAAGAGTACTGGAGTGGGGTGCCATTGTCTTCTATGTATCCCATAGTCTGAACTGAAAAGCAATCCAAAACTTTCAACTGAGCACTGCATAGCAGACAGAATAAGATTAAAGAAAAACTTTCTAGTTTTGGCTTGAAGAGTGGAAAAGGGAAAATCCCTAAAGCTCTGAGAAAGTGTAGAAGGGGCAATCCCAGTTTTTCCTCTGAGGAGGAGAAACTTCTCAATTCAATGGATTCATGCTTCAAAATAGATGAAGTGAAGTGAAGTGAAGTTGCTTAGTTGTGTCCGACTCTTTGCGACCCCACGGACTGTAGCCTACCAAGCTTCTCTGTCCATGGGATTTTCCAGGCAAGAGTACTGGAGTGGGTTGCCATTTCCTTCGCGAGGGGATCTTCCCTACCCAGGGGTCGAACCCAGGTCTCCCGCATTGGAAGCAGATGATTTACCCTCTAAGCCGCCAGGGAAGACATAAACAAATTCAACTGCTTTTTACCACTCTGTCTTCCTGCCACTTGGCTGTGGCTCAGTCATGAAAGTGAGTGATTTCTGGAAGGAGGACTAAAAATTAGAATCATAGGGAACCAGAATGCTTGGGAGATAATAACAGAGAGGAACAAGAAAGTGATACCATAAAGTTGTTTATGAACTCTTGTGTTTATCCCATTGTTTGCACATATGTGCATAGTATGTGCATAGGTGAGGGCTAAGTCGCTTCAGTCATGTTTGACTCTTTGTGACACTATGATTGTAGCCTGCCATGTTCCTCTGTCCAGGGTATTTTCCAGGCAAGAATTCTGGTTGCCATGCCCTCCTCCAGAGAATCTTCCTGACCTAGGGATTCAACCTGCATCTCTTTATGTCTCTAGCATTGGCAGGCAGGTTCTTTACCATGCTAATGAGTACATTCCTAACCAGGTGTGAGCTGTGTATATGATAATATACACACAGAGAGACTGGAATAGTACTGCAAAGACTTTACACCTGATTGGACCCACAACCCACAGAGAAGATATAAATAAGATGGAGAGCCTCATGAAGCATTGTTGAAAATATCAAGGATAAAAATAAAAATTAACTGGCACACAAAGAACCACAAAAGTCTCAACTCATATAGGAAAATATAGTCAACAGACATTAGTGATTAGGTGGCACAGATGTTGGAATTAATATAAAAAGTATCATCAGAGAGAGCAGCTGGGAGCCGACCTTCCTACCAGTCATGTTGTGATGGCTTCCTGGCTTTGTCGTCCTTGCTGATGTCCCTGCTGCTGGAATCTGGCTCCAAATTTAACCTAAAGTAGGTTAAGATGGTGAAATAGAAGGATCCTAAGCTCACCTCCTCTCATGAGCACACCAATATCACAACAATCTGCAGAACAATCATTGTTGAAAAAGAACTGCCTTATGACCCAGCAATCCCACTGCTGGGCATACACACCGAGGAAACCAGAATTGAAAGCGATACATGTACCCCAATGTTCATTGCAGCACTGTTTATAATAGCCAGGACATGGACACAACCTAGATGTCCAACAGCAGACGAATGGAGGAGGAAGCTGTGGTACATATATGCAATGGAGTATTACTCAGCCATTAAAAAGAATACATTTGAATCAGTTCTAATGAGGTGGATGAAACTGGAGTCTATTATACAGAGTGAAGTAAGCCAGAAAGAAAAACACCAATACTGTATACTAATGCATATATATGGAATTTAGAATGATGGTAATGATAACCCTGTATGCGAGGCAGCAAAAGAGACACAAGGTATAGAACAGTCTTTTGGACTCTGTGGGAGAGGGAGAGGGTGGGATGATTTGGGAGAATGGCATTGAAACATGTATAGTATCATATATGAAACGAATCGCCAGTCCAGGTTCGATGTAAGATACAGTATGCTTGGGGCTGGTGCACTGGGATGACCCAGAGGGAGGATATGGGGAGGGAGGTGGGAGGGGGGTTCAGGATGGGGAACATGTGTACACCCGTGGCAGATTCATGTTGATGTATGGCAAAACCAATACAATTTTGTAAAGTAATTAGCCTCCAATTAAAATAAATAAATTAATATTTTAAAAAAGAAAAAGTCTGAAACCTACCAGAAAAGATCTTTTACAACTAAAGACATAAAGAAGGAAAGACAGTGAGACAGGTATGAGGGGTGGTCTTACAATATAATCAAACCCCATATCCCACAGTGAGCAACCCAAAGACTGGAGAAAATTGTATTACAGAGGTTCTTCCAGAGAACTGAGAGTTCAGAACCCCATGTCAAGCCCCCCAGCCAGGAGGTCTGGCACAGGGAAGAGGAGCCCCCAGAGCAGTTGACTTTGAAGGCTGGTAGGCTTAGACTGCAAGAGCTCCACAGGATAGGGGGAAAAGAGACTTTACTCTTAAAGGGCATACAAAAAAACTCACATGCACCAGGAACAAGGACAAAAGCAGTAATTTCATAAGAGTTTGGGCCACACATACCTGCTAGTCTTGCAAGTTCTCCCAGGGAAGCAGGAGTTGGACATGGCTCACTATGGGGACATAGACACTGGTTATGGACATACGCTGCTGCTAAGTCACTTCAGTCGTGTCTGACTGCGTGTGACCCCATAGACGGAAGCCCATCAGGCTCCCCCATCCCTGGGGTTCTCCAGGCAAGAGTACTGGAGTGGGTTGCCATTTCCTTCTCCAATGCATGAAAGTGAAAAGTGAAAGTGAAGTCACTCAGTTGTGTCTGACTCTTAGCGACCCCATGGATTGCAGCCTACCAGGCTCCTCCATCCATGGGATTTTTCAGGCAAGAGTACATGTAGGGGAGAGTATTCTTCTGCATGAATTCTCTTGGAGGCTGACATCTTTCTTCGGTCATTAGCACCAAGACCTGGCCCCACTCAATCCCTGGGGTTCTCCAGGCAAGAGTACTGGAGTGGGTTGCCATTTCCTTCTCCAATGCATGAAAGTGAAAAGTGAAAGTGAAGTCACTCAGTTGTGTCTGACTCTTAGCGACCCCATGGATTGCAGCCTACCAGGCTCCTCCATCCATGGGATTTTTCAGGCAAGAGTACATGTAGGGGAGAGTATTCTTCTGCATGAATTCTCTTGGAGGCTGACATCTTTCTTCGGTCATTAGCACCAAGACCTGGCCCCACTCAACAGTCAAGGCTCCAGTGCTAAAATGCCTCAGTCTAAACAACTAAGTCATTGGGGCTATATTCCCATTCATTAGCAGACAGGCTGCCTAAAGACTCTCTGAGCATAGAGACAACTATAAATAAGCACTTGGACAGTTCTGCCCAGCAGAGGGCCAAGACTCAGCTCCACCCATCAGTGGGCAGGCAAGAGCCCCTCCCACCAGGAAGTCTGCACAAGCCTCTGGACCAGTCTCACCTACCAGGAGGCAGACACTAGAAGCAAGAAAATTATGGTCTTGAAGTCTACAGAATTAATCTGTGAATGCAGGCCAGGCACTACCCTTGGGACAGCTGGCCCCTGGCCCTTGAAAAGTGCAGTGCTGGGACAGAAGGCCAGCAAGGTTGAGAAACATAACTAATCTTCCACATACATAAACATACAAATAGCAATTTTGACAAAAGTAGGTGAAAGAGGAATATGTTTCAGATTAGGAACAATACAAAAACTCAGAAGAAAAACTAAGTGACATGGATATAAGCATTTTCCTGGGAAAGAGTTCAGAGTATTGATTGTAAAGATTATCCAAGAACTCAGGTGGAGAGTGTATGCACACAGTGAGAAATTAGTTTTTTTTTAACAAAGAATTAGAAAATATAAAGAACAATGAAATAGAGTTGAAGAATACAATAACTGAATGAAAAGTACACTAGCAGGAATCCATAGTAGACTAAATGAGGAAGAATGGATAACTGAGCTGGAAGACAGAGTAGTGGAAATCACTATGGCTGAACAGAAAAAGAAAAAAAAAGTGAAAAGAAATGAAAACAGCTTAAGAGACCTCTGGGGCAACAACAAGAGTGATAATATTCATATTATAGGGGTCTCAGAAGAAGAAGAGAGAGAGAAAGGACCTGAGAAAATATCTGAAGAAATAATAGCTGAAAAATTGCCCAACTGGGCAAGGAAACAGTCACCCAACTTCAAAAAGATCAGAGAGTCCCATACAGGTTTAACCTGCAGAGGAACGCACCAAGACACACAGTAAGCAAACTGACAAGAGTGGAAAATAAAGAGAGAATATTAAAAGCAACAAGAGAAAAGAAACAAATAACACACAAGGGAACTCCCATAAAGCTATCAACTGATTGTTTAGCATAAACCCTGCAGGCTAGAAGGGAGTGGCATGACATACTCAAAGTGAAAAACCTACAATCTAGAATATTCTACCCAGGAAGACATTCATTCAGATTTGATGGTGAAATCAAATGCTTTACAGACAAGGAAAAGCTAAAACAATTCAGCACCACTAAATCGGCTTTACAAGAAACACTAAAGGATATTCTCTAGGCAGAAAAGAAGAGGCCACAACTAGAAACAAGAAAGTTATGAATGCAAAAGCTCATTGGTAAAGACAGACATACACTAAAAGTAGGAAATCATCCACACACAAAGCTGACAGGGAGCCTAAAAGGCAAAAGTAGTAAAATCATTTATATCCACAATAAGCACTTACAGGATACACGAAACAGTTAGACACAAAATATAATATCAAAAACAGTAATCATGAGGGGACAAGAGAACAAATACAGAGTATCTCAAATGCATATGAAATGAAGAGAGCAGACACCTACAACAAGTGTGTGTGTGTATATATGTATTTATTCTGTGGGCCTCTTCCACCTACTTCTCACCCCTTTCTTGCTCACTCATTACCCCATATCACCCAGGCCTTCTTTTGACTCTCAATGTTCCTTGTACATTCCCTCTCTTGCCCCAGGGCCCATGCAGCCCTCGTCCAGCTGCTTCAGGTCTCATATTAAATGTCATCTTCTCAGAGAAACCTCTTCTGGCCATCCAAAGTTGGTACCTCTCTCTCACAGGCACACACAGACACACGCACATGCTGGCACTGTTTTCAATTAAGAATCTTTTTTTAATGAAACTTACGACCCTTTATAATGGCCTGTGTATTTGTTTGGAGAAGGAAATGGCAACCCACTCCAGTATTCTTGCCTGGGAAATCCCATGGACAGAGGAGCCTGGCAGGCTAAAGTCCATGGGGTCGCAAGGGTTGGACATGACTTAGCGACTAAACCATATATATATATACACACACACACACACACACACACACACACACACATATATACATATATATGAAGTGAAGTGAAAGTGAAAGTGGCTCAGCTGTGTCTGACTCTTTGTGATCTCATGGAGTATAGTCCATGGAATTCTTCAGGCCAGAATACTGGAGTGGGTAGCTTTTCCCTTCTCCAGGGGATCTTCCTAACCCAGGGATCGAACTCAGGTCTCCCACATTGCAGACGGATTCTTTACCAACTGAGCCACAAGGGAAGATGTGTGTATACATACACACCTCTCTACACACACTGCTACACAAAAATCTCATGGTAACAACAAAACAAAAATCTGTAATAGATATACACACAAAAGAGTAAAAAGAATCCAAACATACACTATAGACAGTCATCAAATCACAAGAGAAGAGAACAAAAGAAGGGGAGAAAAGAACAAGAAAAACAAATTTAAAACAATTAACAAAATGGCAATAGGAACATACATAGCAATAATTAGCTTAAATGTGAACAGACTGAATGCTCCAAACAAAACACATAGGTGGCTTAATGGATACAAAAACAGGACCCACATATATGCTGCATATAAGAAACTCACTTCAGATCTAGAGACACATATGGACTGAAAGTGAGGGGATGGACACATGCCAAAAATGGGATAGAGAAGGAGTGGTAGGCCTAGGCCCCTCAAGGTGTTCCTTGGGGGTCCACCTCAGTATGGTGATGGGTAGAGGGGATACCCGAATTCTAACCCTTATAAATAAGGGAGACCCAAACCTCTAGACTGACTTTTAATTTTTATTCTTATTAGCCATTTTAAATCAGCAAGGAATAAAAAAAAAATCCTGATCTAAATTAAAAAGAAAAGAAAGAATGAGGGAATGGAAAAATGTATTGCATACCAATGGAAATCAAAAGAAAGCTGGAGTAGCAATATTTTATATTGGACAAATAGACTTTAAAATAAAGACTGTCACAAGAGATCAAGAAGGACACTGTATAATGATCAAAGGATCAAGAAAAAGATATGATAATTTAAAATATATATGCATCTAACGTAGCATCACAACACACAAGATGCATGTTAACAGATATAAACAGAGAAACTGACAGTAACACCATTATCAGTAGGAGTAGTGAAAGTCACTCAGTTATGTCTGATGCTTTGTAACCCCGTGGACTGTAGCCTGCCAGACTCCTCTGTCCATGGAATTCTCCAGGCCAGAATACCAGAGTGGGTAGCCATTCCCTTCTTCAGGGGATCTTCCCAATCCAGGAATCAAATCCATGTCTCCACAATGCAGGCGGATTCTTTATCAACTGAGCTACCAGGGCAGCTCTATTATAGTGGGAGACTCTAACACCTCATTTACATTAATGAACAGATCATCCAAATAGAAAATTAGCAAGGATTCACAGGCCTTAAATGACATATTAGATCAGATTGACTTTAGTGATAGTTATAGAGCACAAGCTGGAATCAAGATTGCCGGGAGAAATATCAATAACCTCAAATATGTAAATGACACTACCCTTCTGGCAGAAAGTGAAGAGGAACTCAAAAGCCTCTTGATGAAAGTGAAAGTGGAGAGTGAAAAAGTTGGCTTCAAGCTCAACATTCAGAAAATGAAGATCATGGCATCTGGTCTCATCACTTCATAGCAAATAGATGGGGAAACAGTGGAAACAGTGTCAGAATTTATATTTTGGGCTCCAAAATCACTGCAGATGGTGATTGCAACCATGAAATTCAAAGACGCTTACTCCTTGGAAGGAAAGTTATGACCAACCTAGATAGCATATTCAAAAGCAGAGACATTACTTTGCCAACAAAGGTCCGTCTAGTCAAGGCTATGGTTTTTCCTGTGGTCATGTATGGATGTGAGAGTTGGACTGTGAAGAAGGCTGAGCGCCAAAGAACTGATGCTTTTGAACTGTGGTGTTGGAGAAGACTCTTGAGAATCCCTTGGACTGCAAGGAGATCCAACCAGTACATTCTGAAGGAGATTGGCCCTGGGATTTCTTTGGAAGGAATGATGCTAAAGCTGAAGCTCCAGTACTTTGGCCACCTCATGGGAAGAGTTGACTCATTGGAAAAGACTCTGATGCTGGGAGAGATTGGGGGCAGGAGGAGAAGGGGATGACAGAGTATGAGATGGCTGGATGGCATTACTGACTTGATGGACGTGAGTCTGAGTGAACTCCAGGAGTTGGTGATGGACAGGGAGGCCTGGCGTGCTGTGATTCATGGGGTCGCAAAGAGTCGGACACCACTGAGCGACTGAACTAAACTGAACTGAATAGAGCGTTCCATCCAAGAGCAGTGGAATGCACATTCTTTTTAAGTACATGTGGGACATTCTCCAAGGTAGATCACACGAGCCACAAAGCAAGCCTCGGCAAATTTAAGAAAATTTAAATTATGTCAAGCATCTTGTCTTAAAATATGAGGCTAGAAATAAACTAAAAGAGAAAAAACTGCAAAAACCCACAAATACTTGGAGGCTACACAATAGGCTAGTAAATAACAAATGGATCACTACAAAAGTGAAGCAGGAAATAAAAAAATACCTATAGACAAATGACAGTGAAAACATAACAACC
Source organism: Aepyceros melampus (assembly GCA_006408695.1). NCBI lineage: Eukaryota > Metazoa > Chordata > Mammalia > Artiodactyla > Bovidae > Aepyceros > Aepyceros melampus. The sequence continues at coordinate 257,738 of SJXQ01006699.1, read as the reverse complement.
CAAACCCTATGTGTGTGTGTTAGTTGCTCAGTTGTGTCCAAGTCTTTGTGATCCCATATACTGTAGCCTGCCAGTTTCCTCTGTCCATGGGATTTTCCAGGCAAGAATACTGGAGTGGGTAGCCATTCCTTCTCTAAGGGATCTTTCTGACCCAGGGACTGAATCCAGGTCTCCCGCATTACAGGCAAATTCTTTACTGTCTGAGCCACCAGTGAAGCCCCCATACCCTACAGGATGTAGCAAAAGCAGTTCTAAAAAGGGAAGTTTTTAGTTTACCTTGGGAAACAAGAAAAATCTCAGGTAAACAACTTAACCTTATGCTTAAATCAACTAGAGAAAGAAGAACAAACAAAACCCAAAGTTTGTTTAAGAAAAGAATTCATAAAGATTAGAGAAGATATAAATGAGATAGAGTCTAAGAAAAAAATAGAAAATATAAGTAAAACTAAAGGCTAGTTCTTTGAAAAGATAAACATATGTGATAAAACTTTAGCCAGGCTTATCAAGAAAAAATGGGAGGGGGCCCAGATTAATAAAATCAGAAATGAAAAATGAGAATTTATAACAGGTACCATAAAGATACAAAGGATCATAAAAAACTAGTTCAAGCAGCTATATGTCAATGAAATGGACAGGCTAGAAGAAATGGACAAATTATTAGAAATGAGCAATCTCCCAAGACTGAACAAGGAATAAATAGAAAATATGAACAGACCAACTACCAGAATTGAATCCATAATTTAAAAACTCCTAATAAACAAAAGTCCAGGACCAGATCACTTCACAAGTGAATTGTACCAAACATTTAAAGAAAAGTTAGTACCTAACCTTCTGAAACTATTCAAAAAAAAATTGCAGAGGAAGGAACACTTCTGAATTCATTTTATGAGGCTGTGCATGTGCTAAATTGCTTCAGTCATGTCTGACTGTGTGCAGCCCTGTGGACTGTAGTCCACCAGGCTCTACTGTCCAAGGGCCTCTCCAGGCAAGAAGACCAGAGTGGGTTGCCATGCCCTTCTCCAGGGGATCTTCCCAATCCAGGGATTGAACCTGTGTCTCCTGTGCCTCCTGCATTGCAGTGGATTCTTTACCACTGAGCCACCGGAGAAGCCCCTCTATGAAGGCATCTGGTATGAAAAGCAGAGGAAGACATCACAAAAAATTACAAACCAGTATCACTGATAAACAGATGCAAAAATCTTCAACAAAATACCAGTAAGATGAATGCAACAATACATTAAAAGGATCATACACCATGATCAAATGGGATTTATCCCAGGAATGTAAGGATTCTTCAATATCCACTAATCCATCAATGTGATATACTATATTAACAAATTTAAGTATAAAAGCCATGTGGTCACCTCAATAGATGCGGAAAAATTTCTGATAAAATGCAACATCCATTTATGATAAAAAAACTCTTCAGAAAGTGGGCATAGAGAGAACATAACTGAGCATAATAAAGGCCATATATGACAAACCCACCGCTAACATCATATTCAATGGTGAAATGTTGAAAGCATTTCCTCTAAATCAGGAACAAGACAGGATGTTCTCTCTCAGCAATCAAAGAAGAGAGAGAAATAAAAGCAATCCAAATTGGAACAGAAGTAAAACCGTCACTTTGCAGATGACATGATGCTATACATAGAAAATCCTAAAGATGCTCCCAGAAAACTACTAGAGCTCATTAATGAATCTGCTAAAGTTGCCAGATACAAAATTAATATACAGATATCTGTTTCATTTCTACACATTAACAGCAAAAGATCAGAAAGAGAAAGTACAGAGATCATCCCATTTATCATCACATAAAAAAAAATACCTAGAAATAAACCTATCTAATGAAGCAAAAGAACTGTACTTCAGGAAGTAAAAGATGGTAATGAAAGAAACTTAAGAGGACATAAACAGATGAAAATATATATCTTGCTCTTGGATTGAAATAATCAGTATTGTTAAAATGACCATACAACCCAATGCAATCTACAGATTCAAAGGCAATCCCTATCAAGTTACTAATTACATCTTTCATCTTTCACAGAACTAGAAAAAAATTTCATAATCTGTATGGAGACACAAAAGACTCTGAATAGTCAAAACAATCTTGACAAAGAAGAGTGAAGCTGGAGAAATCATGCTCCTTGACTTCAGACTATACTACAAAGCTACAGTAATTAAGCCACAATGGTGTTTGTACAAAAACAGACACATAGATCAATGGAACAGGATAGAGGGCCCAGAAACCAACCACACACTTATTATCAATTAATCTATGATGAAGGAGGCAAGAATACAAAATGGAAAAAAGTCTCTTCAATAAGTGGTGTTGAGAATACTGAACAGGTACATATAAAAGAATGAAATTAGAACCCTCTCTAATACCACATACAAAGATAAACTCAAAATGGATCGGAGACTGAAATGTAAGACCATATACTCCTAGAGTATAACATAGACTCCTAGAGTATACTCCTAGAGTATAACAAACTCCTGGAGGAAAACATAGGCAGAACACACTTTGACATAAATTATAGCAATCAATATTTTTTTGATCCATTACCTAGAGTAATGGAATCAGACCCAATTAAACTTAAAAGATTTCACTCAACAAAGGAAAATATCAAAAAAAAAAAAGAAAAGACACTGACAAGAGATTATTAATGATTTCCAAAATATAAAAACACCTCATATCCTTAATACCAAGAAAAAAACAATAAAAAAATGAGCAGAATATCTAAATAAACATTTCTCCAAAGAAGACATACAGATGGCTAACAGCCACATGAAAAGATGCCCTATATCACTAAATATTAGAGGAAAGTAAATAAAAACTACAGTGAGATACCACCTCACCCAGATCAGGATAACCATCACTAAAATGTCTACCAATAATAAATGATAGAGAATGTGTGGAGAAAAAGAACCCTTCTACACTGCTGGTGGGAATGTAAATTGGTGCAGCTTCCCTTGTGGCTCAGCTGGTAAAGAATCCGCCTGTAATACAGGAGACCTGGGTTTGATCCTTGGGTTGGGAAGATCCGCTGGAGAAGGAAAAGGCTACCCACTCCAGTAATCTGGCCTGGAGAATTCCTAGGACTGTATAGTCCATGGGGTTGCAGAGTCAGACATGACTGAGCAACTTCCACTTCACTGTGGAAAAAGTATGGAGGTTCCTTAAAAAAAGATAGAGTTACAATCCTGGGCACATATTCAGAGAAAACTCTAATTTGAAAAGATACATGATCCCCGTTTCATGTCCATTGACAGATGAATGAAGATGTGGCATATATACACAATGGAATATTAGTCACAAAAAGAAAGAAATAATGCCATTTGCAACAACATGAATGGACATAGAGATTATCATATTAAGTGAAGTAAGCCACGGAAAGAAAGATAAGTGATATCACTTATATGTGGAACCTAAAAATAAGATATGAATAAACTTATTTACAAAATAGAAACAGACTCACAGACATAGAAGACAAACTTATAAAAGAGGATAGTGGAGGAGGAGATAAATAAAAAGTTTGCAATTAGCATGTACACACTATTATATAAAAAACAGAATAAAACAAGGACCTAATGTATAGCACAGGAAGCTATATTCAAAATCTTTTATTAACCTATAAATCACTTTGCTGCATACCTGAAACTAAGACAACATTACAAATTAACTATACTTCAAGATTTTGCTTCTTCAGGAAATATTTTCTAATTTCCCCTAAACTCTGTTGGGCATACACTTCACACTGTTCATACATCTCAATTACGGTTAACTAATACTCCTTGGTCCTTTAATTATGCATTTATATCTTTTATTCTCTACATTTTCACTTCTTAAGGGAACAGATTATTATAGCAATCTTTTTAGTCCTGGTCCTGGCAGGTAGCTGACCTTAATAAAATGTTAAAAAAGAAAGTGCCATCAAAATAAAGAAGATATACTCAATAGTAGAATAAATACAATAGAGTAAAGAGTCAGTGAACTTGAAGATAGATCAATAGATATTATCCAATCTGAACAACTGAGAGAAAAAATGATATAAGAAAAATAAAGCCCAAAGGATTTTAATGACAAACAAAATGTCTAATGTTCATGTCTTTGAAGTTCTAGAAGGAGACAAAAAAGTATCATGAAGAAATAATGATCGAAAACTTTCCAAGTTTGACAAGAGACACAAAGCTACAGATTGAAGCAGCTGACCAAACTCCATCTAGAAAGATAGAAAGAAATCCAAACCAGACAAATCACAAACAAATTGCTAAAATGTGAAAACAAAGAAGTACTGAGATCATCCAGAAAAAAAGAAAACACAGAAAACAACCTAATTACCTACATGGAATCAATTCAGATGATTGTGGATTACTCATCAGAAACCATGGCATCCAGAAAGCAGTGAAACAACATTTTAAGTCTTGAAGGAAAAGCACTGTCAATCCAGATTTCTATGTCAAACAAAAATATGCTTGAGGAATGTGGTGAATTAAAGATACTCTCAGATAAAGAAGGCTAAGAGAATTCATAGCTAAGAGTACTGATCTAAAACAACTGATTAGGAATGTTTTTCAAACATAAAAGAAACGATACTGAAACTTGGAACATCATAAATGGTAAAAATATAACAGAAATGGTAAATAATAAAAAAACTATTATTCTCTCATGGTTCTTTAAACATGCTACATGGTTTTAAGGAAAAAATATAACACTGTTTAATGATGTTTTCAATATATGTAGGTGTAATATATGACAACTATAGCAAAAAGAAAGGAGGATAAAATATCCACAATGTGGTAAGGTTTCTACATTCCACATAAAAGTTGGAGAATATTGTTTCTACATAACTATGAAAACTAAGTCTATAGTTTGTTTAAGTCCCTAGAGCAACCAGTAAAAATGTACAAAGAGATATAGTAAAAACTACAATAGACAATTTGAATTATAATATTAAAAATGTTCAAATAACCCAAAATAAGACTGAGAAGGGGAAACAGAAGGGAAAATGCAATGAGAACAAACAGGAAACACTTAATAAAATGGTCGATTTAAATACAAACATAAAAAATAAATGCTCCTAAACACATCAATGAAAAGATAGAGATTGGCAGGTTATATTAAAAAACATGACCTAGCTATACAATGTCTATAAGAAACTCACTTTAATTTTAACTATATAGGTAGGTTTAAAGTGAAGTATTTGAAGAAGATATACCATGCAAACAGAAATCAAAAGAAAGATGAGGGACTACCCTGATGGACAGTGGGTAAGACATCATCTTCCACAATGCAGGGGGCTTGGATTCAATTCTTGGCCAGGGAACTTGATCCTGCATGCTGTGACTGACAGTTTGCATGCCACAGCTAAAAGATCCCACTTGCACAGTGAAGATCAAAGAACCCATGTGTACAACTAAGATCCAGTGCAGCCAAGTAAATATTTAAAATGAAAGTTAGAATGGTTATATTAATGTCAGATAGTTGTTGCTTAGTCGTTAAGTCGTGTCCAATTCTTTTGTGACCCCATGGACTGTAGTCTGCCAAGCTCCCTTGTCCATTGGATTTCCCAGGCAAGAATACTGGAGTGGGTTGCCGTTTCCTTCTCCAGGGGATCTTTCTACACAAGGATCAAACCTGCATCTCTTGCACTGCCTTGCAGCCAGTCTCCTCTACTGCAGGTGATGGTTTACTGCTCAGCCACCTGGAAAGACCCAATGTCAGACAGAGCTGACTTCAAAGCAAAAAACTAGCAGAAATAAAAGAGGGACAATACATTCTTACAGGGAAGAGCCAGTTCTGACTCCATCCTGGATCTGTTTCTTTGAATCTAACCTCTGTTTTTTGTTGTTTTTGTTATAATCATATACGATGGGTTGCCTCAGGGGACCCTGCCCCTCTGTCTGACTGGTAAAATGCCTTTGTTCAGCTCACAGTGAGACAAACCCATCTCACAAGTAAATGGATGCAGAAAAGAAGAAATGAACAGATCCCATTCTATTTTTCAAGATAAATGGCTTTTTTACTTTTCTTCTTTACCTCCTCTCTTTCTGTGTTCTGTGAAGGAAACTGGTATCCAGACCCTGACAAACGGTTATTTTTGGACATTAGTCTGCTACCTTCTCTGTTATCTGGATTTCCAAGTAAAGTCTTATTCATTGTCTTGACAACTAATCTTTGATTTTACTGGCCAGTTGTGCAGCAAGCAAAGTGAGCTTGGATTTGGTAACAATGTTATCAAAGAATCATTTCACAAAGAAGACTTAACAATCCTAAATGTATATATACCTAACAACAGAACTTAAATCGGAGAAAACAAAAATGACCCATTTAAACACGACTGAGTGACTTCACTTTCACTTTTCACTTTCATGCGTTGGAGAAGGAAATGGCAACCTACTCCAGTGTTCTTGCCTGGAGAACCCCAGGGATGGAGGAGCCTGGTGGGCTGCCATCTCTGGGGTCGCACAGAGTCGGACACGACTGAAGCGACCTAGCAGCAGCAGCAGCAGCAGCAGGGAAATATATAACTATAGTTGAAAATTTCAGTATTTCTCATTTAATAACAGAACTACTGAGCAGAAATCAGCAAATATACAGCAGAGCTAGACAACAACTTCAAGTTTGTTGCTGTTGTTCACTCATCATGTCCAACGCTTTGTGATTCCATGGACTGCAGCACACCAGGATTACCTGTCCTTCACAATCTCCCAGAGCTTGCACAAACTAGTGTCCATTGAGTCAGTGATGCCATCCAACCATCTTGTCCTCTGTCCTCCCCTTCTCCTCCAGCCTTCAATCTTTCCCAGCATCAGGGTCTTTATCAATGAGTCAACTCTTTGCATCAGGTGGCCAAAGTATTGGAGCTTCAGCTTCAGTCCTTCCAATGAATATTCAGGGTTGGTTTCCTTTAGGATTGACTGGTTTGATCTCCTTGAAGTCCAAGGGACTCTCAAGAGTCTTCTCCAACATCACTGTTTGAAAGCACCAGTTCTCTGGCGCTCAGCTTTCTTTATGGTCCAACTCTTATATTCATACATGACTACTGGAAAAACCATAGCTTTGACTATATGGACCTTTGTTGGCAAAGTGATGTCTTTGCTTTTTAATATGCTCTCTAGTCACTAGTGAAGTCACACAGTCGTGTGTGACTCTTTGTAGCCCCATGGACTGTAGCCTACCAGGCTCCTCTGTCCATGGGATTTTCCAGGCAAGAGTACTGGAGTGGATTGCCATTTCCTTTTCCAAGGGATCTTCCTGACCCGGGGATTGAACCTAGGTCTCCCGCATTGTAGACAGATGCTTTACTGTCTCAGCCACCAGGGAAGCCCAATATGCTCTCTAGGTTTGTCAAAATTTTCTTCCAAGAAGTAATCTCATTATTATTTTTTTTAATTTTCATGGCTGCAGTCATCATCTGCAGTGATTTTGGAGCCCAAGTAAATGAAGTCTGTCACTGGTTCCATTGTTACTCAATGTTAATCTCAAGTTACTGAATCTAATTTATGTTTATAGGGAATTTCAACCAAATAGCAGAAAACATTCTTCTCAAGTACACATGACAGTCACCAAGATAGATCTTTTCTTGGGTCATAAAAATATAGCAATTTAAAAACATTTGAAGCTACAAAAAGTATGATCTCTGACCAGAAGAGAATGAAACTAAATAACAGGAAGAAGATAGAACAACTTTTCAACACTTGATATTAAAGAATATGCATGTAAATGATCTATGCCATAGAAGAAGTCTCAAGAAACACAGAAAATATTTTGAATTGAGTGTAAGTGAAAATATAACAAATCATATCGAAGGAAAAAATCACAGCAATAAATGCTTATATTATTAAGCATGTAATAATTCTCAAATCAATTATTAATACCTATGCACTGACATAAAAAAGGAGAGTAAAAACCCCAAATGAAGTTGAAGTGTGAATATAATAAATATATAAACATTAATAAATGAAATAAAAAGCAAAATGTAATAGAGAAGAATAAAATAAAAGCAGGTTCCTTGAAAAGTTAAAAAGGAATAAAATTTTAGTTAGAATTACAGAAAAAAAGAGAATTACAACCTGTCAATATCAGGAAGAAGAGAGACATTAAAAGGGTAATAAGGGAATCCTGCAAATGTTCCTAAGATTTCAACTTAGAAGAAATACAATTTCTCAAAAACCACAATAGCTTGACTAATTTGAAATAGATAACCTCTGAATATTCCTGTAAATATTAAGTAAATTAAATTTGTTTTCCCCCAGTTTTATGGAGATATAATTGATAAGTTAAATCTGTATTTAAGGTATATAATTTTACATGTATATTATATAGAAATTATCACCACAATCAAGCTAATAATTAACACATCCATCACCTCACATAATTTCCATTTTCTTCCTTTCTTCTCCCTGTAGTGAGAAACAGTTAAGATCAAACCACTTAGAAAATTCAGTATACAACACAGTATTGTTAACTGCAGTCTCATTGCTGTGCATTAGATCTCCAGAAATTATTCTTTGTCCTTAACTAATACTTTGTTCAATCAATTGACCAACATCTCTGCACTGCCCCTCCATCCCCAGCCCCTGGTAATGACCATTCTGTTCTCTGCTCCTGTGAGTCTGACTACTTTAAACCCCACGTATAACTGAGATCAGGCAGTATTTGTCATCCTGTGTCTAGCTTATTTTATTAGCATGATGTCCTTTAGGTTAACTTGTGTTGTCACAACTGTCAGGACTTTCTTCTTTTTTTTTTTTAAAAAAAGGCTGTCTTCCCTCATAGCTCAGTTGATAAAGAATATGCCTGCAATGCAGGAGACCTGGGTTCAATTCCTGGGTCAAGAAGATCCTCTGGGGAAGGAAATGGCTACCCACTCCAGTATTCTTGCCTGGAGAATCCCATAAACAGAGAAGCCTGTGGGCTACAATCCATGGAATCGCAGGAATTGGACACGACTTAGCGACTAAACCACCATCACATGTAGATACATAACATTTTCTCTATCCATTTATCTGCTGATAGACATTTCGGTTGTTTCTATTTTGGTTATCATGAATAAGAGTGCAGGTATCTCTTCAACATCCTGATTTTGTATCCTTTGGATATACATCTGAAAGTGTTACTGTTGGATCACTGATTAGTTCTTAAGTATAATTGAATCTATAGTTTGATAGAGGAGAACATAGGCGAAATATACTTGTTTTTTGTATAAATCACATCATAAATCACATAAATCACAGCAGGTTCCTCTATGACCCACCTCCTGGAATATTGGAAATAAAAGCAAAAATAAACAAATGGGACCTAATTAAAATTAAAAGCTTCTGCACAACAAAGGAAACTATAAGCAAGGTGAAAAGACAGCCTTCAGAATGGGAGAAAGTAATATCAAATGAAGCAACTGACAAGGAATTAAGCTCAAAAATATATAAGCAACTCCTGCAGCTCAATTTCAGAAAAATAAACGACCCAATCAAAAAAATGGGCCAAGGAACTAAACAGACATTTCTTCAGAGAAGACATACAGATGGCTAACAAACACATGAAAAGATGCTCAACATCACTCATTATCAGAGAAATGCAAATCAAAACCACAATAAGGTACCATTCTACACCAGTCAGAATGGCTGCTATCCAAAAGTCTACAAGCAATAAATGCTGGAGAGAGTGTGGAGAAAAGGGAACCTTCTTATGCTGTTGGTGGGAATGCAACTAGTACAGCCACCATGGAGAACAGTGTGGAGATTCCTTAAAAAACTGGAAATAGAACTGCCTTATGACCCAGCAATTCCACTGCTGGGCATCCACACTGAGGAAACCAGAATTGAGAGAGACACGTGTACCCCAATGTTCATCACAGCACTGTTTATAATAGCCAGGACATGGAAGCAACCTAGATGTCCATCAGCAGATGAATGGATAAGAAAGCAGTGGTACATATACACAATGGAGTATTACTCAGCCATTAAAAATACATTTGAACCAGTTTTAATGAGTTAGATGAAACTGGAGCCTATTATACAGAGTGGAGTAAGCCAGAACAAAAACACCAAATGCAATGTAATAACACATATACATGGAATTTAGAAAGATGGTAATGATAACCCTGTATACGAGAGAGCAAAAGAGACACAGATGTATAGAACAGTCTTTTGGACTCTGTGGGAGAGGGAGAGGGTGGGATGCTTTGGGAGAACGGCATTGAAACATGTATAGTATCATATGTGAAATGAATCACCAGTCCAGGTTCATTGCATTATACAGGATGCTCGGGGCTGGTGCACTGGGATGACCCAGAGGGATGGGATAGGGAGGGGGGTTCAGGATGCAGAACACATGTACACCCATAGTGGATTCATGTCAATATATGGCAAAACCAATACAATATTGTAAAGTAATTAGCCTCCAATTAAAATAAATAAATTTATATTTAAAAAAATCAAAAAATAAACCTTCAGGTTCACATGATTTTACTACTAAACTTTACCTAGCATTTAAAGAATAAATAAATTAAAATTAATTATTTAATTAAATAAAAATAAAAAATTCTACATAATTTCTTCCATATAATAGAAGGGGAAGGAAAACTTCTTAACTCATTTTACGAAGTCAGTACTACTCTGATACCAAAACAGACAAAGCAAATCCAAAAGAGGGTACTATAGGTGAACATCTCTCATAAACTTAGTTCTAATCAAAATATTATCAATCCAATTGAATTATATATTTGAAGATCCACGACCAAGTGGAATTTATCCTATGAATGTAAGGCTAGCTCAATATTTGAAAATCAATCAATCCACCATGTGTAAAAATAGTCTAAAAGAAGAAAAACCACATACTCATTAATAGATGCAGGAAGCAACTCTGATCAAACAATAAAAACTCTCTGCAAAATCAAAATAGAAACAATTTCTTCAAGGTGATAAAGATTATATATGTAAAAAAAAAACCTTAATGAAGAAAGACCAAATGCTTTCCCTATGAGATCAGGAACAAGTCAAGAATGTCCATTCTCAATAATCATATTCAGTATTATACTGTCCCAATCAGTGAAACATGTTAATAAAAAGAAATAAAGGGCATACAGATTGGCACTCAAAAGAAACCATCCATATTCTCTGATGACCTGATTGTATAAAGCCAAGGAATCTACAAAACACTCCTAAACCTAACAAGTGAACTTAGCAGGGTCAGAGGATAATAGGTCAACACACAAATATCAACCATTTTTCTATGTGTAATTAATAAACAACTAGAAATAAAAATTCCTTAAAGTTCCAAATCATGAAAAGACACACACACACACACACACACACACACTCTTAAATAGGTACTGGATCTGTATGTGCTCAGTCGCTATGTTGTGTTCTACTATTTGCAGACCCATGGACTGTAGCCCACCAGGCTCCTCTGTCCATGAGATTTTCCAGGCAAGAATACTAGAGTGGGTTGCCATTTCCTTCTCCAGTGGGATCTGTATAATGAAACCTAAAAATGGTGATAACATATATACACTATTGTGCATAAAACGGATAGCTAGTGGGAAGTTGCTGTATTGCACATGCAGCTTAGCTTGGTGCTCTGTGATGACCTAGAGGGATGGGACGGGGAGGTGGAAGGGAGGTTCAGAGGGAAGGGATATATGTATACATAGAGCTGATTCAAATCATTGTACAGCAGAAACTAACATAACATTGTAAAGCAATTATATTACACTAGGAAAAATCAAAGATCTAATTTAATGAAAAGAGAATTGTGTTTAAGTATTTGAAATCTCAGCATAATAACAATGTTAATTCTCTCCAAAGTGATATGTAGATTTAATGAAATATTGATAAAAATCACAGCAAAATTTGTAGATATATAAAATATAATACAAAAGATTTTCAGGAAGGGCCAAACAGCTTAATAGATAAAATGCTTTTGGAGAAGAATATAGTTGAATGAATAGCAATACCTATTGAGACCTTTTGTAAAGAGATATACACATAAGTCAATGGGACATAAAAGAGTTCAGATATAAATTGACAGTAGTATGACCACTTGACCTTTGACAAATGCACAAAAGGCAATTGAAAGATGAAAGAGTAGTATTTTCAAAAAATGCCATTAGAACAATTAGTCATCTATATGCAAAAATTAATATAGATGTAAACTTTACAACTTTATACAAAGAGTGACTCAAAATGGATTATACATATGTGTAATATGTAAAATTACAAAAGTTTAGAAGAAAATATAAAATAAAATCATGTCTTGGGGTCAGGCACAGAGTTCCAGAAAAGATAGCAAGGGCAGGAACATTAAGAAAAATAGATAAATTTGATTTTAATATTTAAAATCTTCTTCTCTGCCAAAGCCATTGTCAAGAAAATGAAAAGACTAGTTACAGTTTGGGAAAAACATTTGCAAAGAATATCCATCAAAGATATTTATCCAGAATATATAAAGAATTCTTAAAAAATTCAATAATAAGGAACCAAACTCATATTTTAAAAGAGGGTAGAGGGTCTGAACAAATATGTTATCAAAAAGACTGTAAAAATGCAACTAAGCACATGAAAATGATCAGCATCATTAGCTATCCATGAAATGACAATTGAAACCACAATTAAACTACAAATCTATTAGAATGGTTAATTTTTAAAAAGTATTAATATCAAATTCTGACAATTATGTGGAGCAACTGAAATTCTCTTTGCTGGTTGGAGTACAAAATGGTACAGCCAGTCTGGAGAGCAATTTAGCAGTTTCTTATAAAGTTAAACACTTAAATATGATGCAGTAATCCTATTCTGAGAGAACTAAAACCTATGTTTGTACATGAAAGTCAGAACACATTTATTTATATTAATTATGCTTGGAAACAACCCAGTGTCCTTCAGTTGGTATACTGTGTTACCTCCAAACATGAAATATTATTAAGGAATTAAAAGAAACACACGGCTGATCACACAACAGCATAGAAAAGATCCCAAAGGCACTATGCTCTGTGTAAGTAGATAATCTCTAAAGGTTATAAACTATTGGATTCCATTTATATAATATTCTCAACATGACAAAACAACAGTGATAAAGAATAGCCCACTAGATTTTCCCAGTAGTTATCGGCAGGCAGGGGGTGGGGGAGTGTGAGAGGGATAACTACAAAGGAACAGTGTGAGGGAGTGTTTTGGGGTGATGAAACTTCTTGTATCATGATTGTGCTGATGGTTAAATGAGTTAAAATTCACAGACCTGTATATTTAAGAAGGTAAATTTACTGTATAATTAAAAAAATTTGACTCACCATAGAGTAGAAGAAAAGGTGTTCTGATAGTGTCAAGTCATTAAACAATAAGTCACCCTGTGGGCAAAAGCCCAGATTTTCTCGAATTTCAGTTATATTCTTTGTGATGTCATATCCATCAATAAAGACCTCTCCTCTGGTAGGAGGGTAATGACCTACAAACAAGCCAAAGACATGACAGAACTGAATTTTGGTAAGAAAGCATAAGATGTTGTAAGTTAGCATCTCAAATTCAGTCTATTTGTGAATTACTCAAAAGAATTAACACTGTCTCTTGTAAAAGAATAGTTACAGGAAAGTATCAATAGTTACAACTCAGTGGCAGGATTAGCTGTCTTAAATTTCTTTTTCTTTTCATTTTTGCTTAAATATATTAATTTTCTTTTTTTTAATATATTAATTTTCTACAATGGATTGGGTTATTTGGTAATAAAAACATTTAATTGCTATAATTTGCTATATTTCAATGTATCTGCATTGCAATCAGCCAATTACTATATATGTGAACATATTAGGTACTGTGTAGATGCTAAGGAAAACATAAGATCTGGAATATGTAACTTTTGTCCTGAAGAAAGTTAAATATTAATAACAATCAGTTCAGGTCTTGTGGGAAATTATTTGATAATATGTAAAAAATGAAACTATAAAACCATTTAAAACACTTGAAACATTATCCTATTTAAGAATATATTCTTTTTTATTGAGATATTGACATGTAACATAGAATTTCAAGTGTACAACCTGATTTGACATTTGTATATAGTGTGAAATGATGAAGACAAAAACTAGAGTTAACTAGAGTTAACATTCGGCACCATACAGTTACAATTTTTTTCTTATTGTTAGAACTTTAAGGTTTACTCTCTTAGCAACCTTCAAATTTACAGTACAGTAACTGTGGTCATCACGCTATACATTACAATCCCATGACATGTTCATGTTATAGCTGGAAGTCTGTACCTTTTGACCCCTCTCATCTATTCAGCCTAGTCCCCATCCCCTGTCTCTGAGAACTACCAATATTTTTCCTGTATTTATGAGTGGCTTAAGTTGTTTTATTTTTCTAAGATTCCACATAAAAGTGAGACTATGTAGTATTTGTCTTTATCTCATTTATTTTGCTTAGTATAATGCCCTTGAAGTCCATCCAGGCTATCACAAATGGTCAGATATTTTTCTTTTTTATATCTGAATAATATTTCATTGTATAATATACTACTTCATTCATCTATTTGCACTTTGAACACATTCCCAGGTGATGCTGGTGATGCTGCTAGTCAGAGGACCAGACAGTAAATTAAGGTAAAGGCTAACTTGCTTTATAAAAGAGGCTGCAAAGAATTTTAAAGGCTTCCCAGGTGGCGCTAGTGGTAAAGAATCAGCCTGCTAATACAGGAGACACAAGAGACATGGGTTTGATGCCTGGCTCAGGAAGATCCCCTGGAGTAGGAAATGGCACACCACTCCAGCATTCTTGCCTGGAAAATTCTATGGGCAGAGGAGCCTGGTGCGCTCTAGTCCATGGGTCACAAAGAGTCAGACATGACTAAGCAACTGAGACATGAGACATAAAAAAAGCTTAAATAAGACAGAAATTTTGCATTCATATGATAATTCCAAGATGAATTATCCAAGTTGGTAGGAAGATCAACTCCACATGTTCCTTATCTAATCATCCATCAAAGAATATGTAGGTTTTTCATCTATGTCTTGGCTATTGTAAATAATGCTACAACAAACGTTGATGTGGGGGGTGTGCATCTTTCTGAGTTAGTGTTTTCATTTCCTTCAGACATATATGAAAATTGGAATGGCTGAGTGATATGGTTGTTCTATTCCTATTTTATGAGGATCCTCCATACTGTTTTCCATAGTGGCTACAGTAAGTTACATCTCCACCCTGAAGTTTCCTTTTTCTCCACATCTCTGGCAATACTTGTTATTTCTTGTATTTTTAATAATAGCCATTCTAACAGATGTAAAGTGATGTCATTGTGGTTTTGGTTTGCATCTCCCTGATGACAACTGATGTTGAGCATATTTTCATGTACCTGTTGGCCACCTGTATGTCTTTATGAAAAAATGTCTCTTTAGATCCTCTGTCCATTTTTGCTTTTTTTTTTTTGCTAATGAGTTATTGGAATTCTTTACATATTTTGGATATTAACTTTGTCAGAAATACATTTTGCAAATATTTTCATTTGGTAGGTTCCTTTTCAATTTACTATGTGAAAGTTTTTTAGTTTGACATAGATACACTTATTTTTGATTTTGTTGCCTTTGCTTTTGGAGTCAAATAGAAGAATTATAGCCAAGACTAATGTCAAGGAACTTGCTGCCTCTTCTATCTTCTGGGAGTTTTATGGTTTCAGGTCTTATGTCCATGTCTTTAATGATTTTGAGTTGGTTTTAGTGTATGATGTAAAATAGTGTTTTTTTTCATTCTCTTGCATGTGGCTGTCCAGTTTTTCTGACACGATTTATTGAAGAAATTGTGTTTTCTCCTTAGTTTATTGTTGGCTCCTTTGTCATAAATAATTAATTGGCCTATAAACGTGGGCTTATTTATGGGCTCCCTATTCCATTGATTTATGTGTCCATTTTTATGCCAATACCATCCTGATTTGATGACTACCTTTTTGTAATATGGTTTGAAATCAGGAAGCTTGATGTCTCCAGCTTTGTTCTTTCTCAAGACTTTGGATACTTGCGATCTTTTGTGGTTCCATACAATTTTTAGGATTGTTTTGTTGCTGTTAAAAGTGTCACTGGAGTTTTGATAAAATTGCAGTTAATCTGTAGATTGCTTTCATTAATATGGTCATTTTAATGGTATTAATTCTTCCAATCCATGAGCATGAAATATCTTTCATTTATTTTTGTCTTCTTAAATCTGTTTTAATCCTGTCTTATACTTTTCATTGTACAGGTGTTCTAACTTCTTTGTTAAATGTATTCCAAAAGTATTTTATTCTTTTTGATGTAATTGTCTTTTTTCCTACATTTCCCTTTCTGATGGTCTGTTATTAGCGTATAGAAACAGAACAGAGTTACAAAAAATTATTTATTGGCCTGTGCCAGGTCTTCATTGCCACATGCAAATCCTTAGTTGCAGCGTGTGGGCTCTAGTTCCCCAGCCAAGGATTGAATCCAGGCCCCTTGCATCGGGAGTGTGGATCTTAGCCACTGGACCACCAGGGAAGTTCCAGAAAAGACTTTTATATATTGATTTTGTATCTTAAAACTTAACTTTGTTGATCCGTACTAATATTTTTTTGAGGTGTCTTTAGAGTTATATATATAACCATGCTGTCTGCAAATAGTGACAAATTTACTTTTTCTTTTATGATTTGGATGCTTTTCAATTTCTTTTTCTTGTCTAATTGCTTTAGGTGGCACTTCCAGTATTGTGCTGAATAAGAGTGGCAAAATGGGTATCCTTGTCTTGTTCCTGACATTAAAGGAAAAACATTCAGCTTTTCACTGGTGATGATGATATGATGTGTAGGCTTGCAATATGTGGACTTTATTATGTTGAGGTCATTTCCCACTTACCCACTTTGTCTGAGTTATATCATAAATGGATGCTCAATGATTTTTCTTCATGTATTTGGATGATTAAAAATATGTGCTCCAAAATGGAAAATTATATTCAAAGACAACTAAATAAGGCTATTTGACTGAAGACTCAAAAAAAGAAAAGAAAATGATTAAGTTAATTACAGCATATTACCATATGGCTATTAAAAGGAACATTATATAACAATTAGAAATACCATGTCACCTTGGAAAAGACAAGTACATGGACTATAGCAATATTAGAGAATTTTAATGTGAAATTATGTTCTAAAAAGCAGAACACAAACTGCCATGTTACACAATCAGTTCAGTTCAGTCGCTCAGTCGTGTCTGACTCTTTATGACACCATGGACTGCAGCACACCAGGCTTCCTCGTCCATCACCAACTCCCAGAGTTTGCTCAAACTCATGTCCATCAAGTCAGTGATGCCATCCAACCATCTCATCCTCTGTCCCCCCCTTCTTCTCTCGCTTTCAATCTTTCCCAGCATCAGGGTCTTTTCCAATGAGTCAGTTCTTCGCATCAGGTGGCCAAAGTATTGGAATTTCAGCTTTAGCATCAATCCTTCCAATGAATATTCAGGACTAATTTCTTTTAGGATTGACTGGTTTGATCTCTTTGCAGTCCAAGGGACTCTCAAAAGTCTTCTCAAACACTACAGTTCAAAGCATCAATTCTTCCACACTCAGTCTTCTTCATGGTCCAACTCTCACATCCATACATGACTACTGGAAAAACCATAGCTTTGACTATACAAACCTTTGTTGGCAAAGTAATATCTCTGCTTTTAAAAATGCTGTCTAGGTTTGTCATAGTTTTTCTTCCAAGAAGCAAGTGTCTTTAATTTCACGGTTGCAGTTACCATCTGCAGTGATTTTGGAGCCCAACAAAATAAAGTCTGCTACTGTTTCCATTGTTTCCCCATCTATTTGGCATGAAGTGATGGGACTGGATGCCATGATCTTGAAATGGGAGCGAGATCAAAGTCCACAATTATAGTAACAATCTTTTCTTTCCATTCTGTTAGTTTGTGTTAACAGCTGCTGCTCATCAATCACTGCTTCCACTTCTGTGATCTTGCCTGCTGTTTACATCCATGGGAACTTGGGCTACCTGGGGAGGAGAGGGATCTGAGCTATTTGAGAGGGAAATCTACCCTGTATAAAAGATATTCAGAACAAAGCCAAGGCACTCAGCTTCTGGAGGTGACTCCACTGAGCCTGCACCAGCGCTGAATAAACCTTGCTGCTCTGCATCTATGAGTGCCACTTGTCTCTTCCATCACCACGGTTTCTACAACATTTTCCGCTGCATTGGCCGAGAAGCCGACAACTGAGTTGGCCCCTTGCACTACCATTATCGGGGAACTGGAGAAAGCTGGGGCTGCTGCATGGTGACAGATGAATAGATGCTGCCCAGGCCATTTGCCAGATCCCAACTCACTTGAGATGTGCCAGCCTCGGCCCATGCCTCTTCCTGAACTGACTCAGGAGAGCAGAAGTGGGTTCCAGGACAGCACGTCAGATGGGTGAGTGTCCCGGGGGTATCTGACAGAGTCAGGACTCACCGTATGGTGGAAAGGGGGCCTGATCATCTCCCAGTGACAGGAGAGTCACTCAGAATAAGGTTTGTTCCCTTGGGTGGTCTGTCAATTCTAGTGTGTTGGGGAGAGTGACTGAGCTGAAAGCCAGCTCTCCACCATCTTCCAACTACAGAGCCTGAGTGGATCCTAACCTGTGCTTCCATGGTGACCTAATATGGCTCATGGCAGTGCCAGCCTCTGGGGGATTTAATCCCTCCCTGTGAGACTGGTCCGGGTCTGGTGCTTATACTGACCTGCCAGTGCTAAGAGGTGCCTAAATCTTCATAAGGGGAGCAGCCAGGTGGGTGAAAGTACGTGTCTCCCTTTGTTTTTTTGTGCAACACTTCCTCAGGGTGGGAACTTTCACATAAAGGGCAACTTGACTTCTAAACCCACTGTCTTAGAGTATATGGTGAAGAATTTTAAGAAACGATTGTTGGGGCTTCTTCGTGCTCAGCTGGTAAAGAATCCACCTGCAATGCAGGAGACCCCTGTTCAATTCCTGGGTAGCGAAGATCCGCTGGAGAAGGGATAGGCCACCTATTCCAGTATTCTTGGACTTCCCTTGTGGCTCAGCTGGTAAAGAATCCACCTGCAATGTGGGAGACCTGGCTTCAATCCCTGGGTTGGGAAGATCTCCTGGAGAAGGGAAAGGCTACTGACTCCAGTATTCTGGCCTGGAGAATTCCATGCACTTTATAGTCCATAGGGTCACAGAGAGCTGGACACAACGGAGTGACCTTCACTTTCCCTTTTCTCTGGGGATTATGGGGTAAAATTGAGTCCTGAAAAACTGCAGACTCTTTGTACCCTGGAGTGGGCTTCCTTCGGGGTTGTATTGCCCTCAGGAGGGACCTTAGATGTGCCCATAGTCTGAGCAGTGCATAGTCATAATGGGAGACCCTGGCCACCTGCACCAATTCCCATATATCAATCAATGTTTGGATATTGCCCAGTTAAGGCCCCTTTGGGTTCAATTCTATGCCACAGGTCAGAGACAGTGTAAGGTCCTAGTAGCTCAAAGCAAAGGACCTTGCACCAAGAAGGAACCATCCATCCTCTAGGGTGAGGCTGAAGAAATGCCTCCAATGCCCCCACCTTAAATCCTCATGGCTCCCTCGCTGAGAGCAGCAGATCTGCATTTATCAGATAGTCCACTGCCTTCTGTTTCACCTCTTCCTCCTGATGCCCCTGAAGCTATTGTGTCCCCACAGCAAGCCACCCCAAAACCAATGGGTAGATGCCTCCAGTCTACCTGAGCAGCGCTACAAATGTCCTTATGAGAGAATTAAGGGCTGCCGTGCTTTGCCGCCGATGGGCCCTACAAGAGGGAGGACCCATTTTTTAATACCACCCTTTTTCCATGACTGATCTCCTTAAATGGAAACATCACACTCCCTTGTACTCTGAAAAGCCTCAAGCGATGGTTGATCTCTTAGAATCCATCTTCTGGACCCACTGCCCAACCTGTGTGACTGCCAGCAGCTTCTCCTCACTCTATTCAATACAGAGAGCACCAACGAGTCAGAAATGGCTCCAGGCCAATGCCCCAGGGGGTCAGTTAGACATGGACAACTGGGCTCGGGAGAACTTCTTGAAGGAAGAGCCTCACTGGTACCCCAACACTGAGAGGGTAAGAAACCAGTTGGAGAGGTATCAACAGGCCTTCCTGCAGAGGGTGAAAGCTGGGGCTAAGAAGCCTACTAACATGGCTGAGATCGCTGAGGTGCTGCAGAAGCCAGATGAAGGCCCAGTCACTTTCTATGAAAGGCTGTATGAGGCCTTTTGGGTCTTCACCCCTTTGTTCCTGAAGCCCCTGAAAATCAGTGGATGATAAATGCAGTCTTTGTGGGACAGGCCCAATGGGACATCTGAAAACAATCCCAGAGTTAGAAGGGTTTGCAGGTAAAAATGCCACAGAACTGCTAGAAATAGCCATCAAAGTCTTTGGCAATTGTGACCAAATAGCATGCTGAGAAGCAGAAAAGAAGATGAAGCAAGAAGCCACATTCTTGGCAGGTGCCCTGTGAAAGCCTGCACCCCCTGGCAGGACCAGCCCATAAGGCAAGAGGTCCAGATCCGAAAAGGAGAGTTCCCCTCAGCTGAGATCAGTGTGCCTATTCCAAGGAAAAGGGACACTGGAAAAATGAGTGCCCCCGTTGCCCTGAAAAGAAAACCAAAGCTGCCACCCTCCCAAGCCGATATCAACCTGAGCCACCCAGCACTAATCTGATTGGGCTAGCTGGAGCAGAATCCAAGTACGGGGCACTGGGCTCTCTTGGGGGCCCATGATCAGAATTAAAGTAGGGGGCCATCCAATGGACTTTATGGTGGATACAGGCGCTGAGCATTCAGTGGTCATCCAGTAGATAGGCCCCTTCCTGGGAAAAGAAACTACCATCACTGGGGCCACAGGTGCCTAGACCCACAGGCCGTTTTGCAGTCCTCAACAATGCTGACCGGGCGACCAAGAGGTAGTGCTGAATTCCTCTACCGCCCAACTGCCCTGTTCCCTTGATGGGAAGAGACCTGCTTTCTAAGATGGGGGCCCAGATTTCCTTTTCTGTTGACGGGTCACCTCAGCTAAAGCTAGCAAGATTGCCCTCCTCCTTGATTATGACTCTCGCTGTAAGGAGAGAAGAAGAACGGCACCTATATTCTTCCCCTCCAGCAGAAAGGACCATTCCTCCTGAATTAGAGACTGAGTATCCACTAGTTTGGGCCAAGAAAAATCCTCTAGGTCTGGCAAAACACTCTGTTTCCATCCTGATATATCTGAAACTGGGAGCTCAGCCTGTAAAACTGTGACAGTATCCAATGCCCTGGGAGGCCTGATTGGGAATCCAGGCTCATTGAGACAGACTACTCCAACACGGACTTCAGATGAAATGCCAGTCACCCTGGAACATCCCATTACTACCCGTGAAGAAGACAGGGACGCATGACTACCATCCAGTTCAGGACTTAAAAGCTGTAAACAAGGCAACAACTAGTCTGCACCTGGCAGTGTCTAATCCGTATACACTACTAAGACTGATCCCTTCCACGGCCGAATGGTTTACTTGCTTGGACTTGAAAGATGCCTTCTGCCTCTGAGTTGCACCTGTCAGCCAAGCACTATTTGCCTTTGAATGAGAAAAAACCACACACAGGAAACAAGGAACAGCTCACTTGGACAAGGGGGCTCAAGAACTCCCCTACTCTCTTCAGTGGGGCTTTGGCCGCCGACTTGGATAAATTACACTGTGTCCTGCTGCAATGTGTCAATGACCTTCTACTGGCCAGCACAACACAGGCTTGATGCTTGGAAGGAACAAAGGCCCCCCTTTCCTTGTTAATGGAAGCTGGGTACCAGGTATCAAATAAAAAGGCACAAATCTGTAAAAGATGAGTCAAATATCTAGGTTTCAACATTATGTGGGGCCGGCAAATGCTCAAAACTGAAAGGAAAGAAGCAGTTTGCTCCACCCCTACCCCTACCACTCGCCAGAAGGTCCGCGAGTTCAGCAGGATTCTGAGGATATGGATTCCTGGATTTTCAGACCTGGCTAGGTGCCTATATCAGGCTCTGAAAGGGGAGGAAAAGGCTTCCCTTGAATAGGGACCAAGCCAAGAGGTGGCATATCAAACAGTAAAGGCAAAAATCTCTGAGGTCCCAGCCCTAAAGCTTCCTGATGTAACCAGAGAGTTCAATCTCTATTCATGACAAGAACAAAATGGCCTTGGGAGTCTTGACCCAAGAATTCGGACCTTGGGAAAGGCTGGTGGCCTACTTGTCTAAACAGATCAATTCAGTTGTGGCCGGATGGCCAGCCTGCCTCCAAGCACTAGCAGCCACTACCTTGCTAGTGAAGGAGGTTGACAGATAAACGCTGGGGCAAAACCTAAATGTTAAGTTCCCACACTCAGTTGTAATCCTGATGGACATAGCTGAGGCCACTATTGGCTCATGCATGCACAGATGACTCAGTATCAAGGGTTACTATGTGAAAATTCATGGGTAAAACTGGAAGTTGTACGGACTCTAAACACAGCTACCTTCCTACCAGATGAAGCAGGGCCCTTGGACCACAACTGCTTGGAAATACTAGATGAAGCATTTTTTACTAGACCAGACCTGACTGACAAGCCTCTCAACAACACAGACCTGGTCCTATATACTGATGGTAGCAACTTCATGGAAAATGGGAAGAGGGTGGCTGGGTATGCTGAGGTGTCTGATTCTGAAATGGCAGAAGCAGAGGTGCTTCCTCAAGGATGGTCAGTGCAGAGAGTGGAGTTATGGGCATTAATCGGGGCACTGGAACTCAGCAACCAGTGAGTCAACATCTATACTGACTTGTGGTATGCTTTTGTTACTCTACATGTCCACAGAGCCTTATACAAGGAAAGAGGACTCCTTACAGCAGAAGAAAAGGCATTAAAAACTAAACCAAAAATCCTGAAACTTCTGGAAGTAGTATGGGAACCAAAAGAAGTGGCAGTTGTCCACTGCAAAGGCCACCAGAAGGGAGGTGAGCCGGTGGCCAAAGGGAACGGCCACGCTGATGCAGCCACCAAGGAGGCTGCCTGGGGACAGCCTCCAGATGGCTGGGTATGCTGAGGTGTCTGATTCTGAAATGGCAGAAGCAGAGGTGCTTCCTCAAGGATGGTCAGTGCAGAGAGTGGAGTTATGGGCATTAATCGGGGCACTGGAACTCAGCAACCAGTGAGTCAACATCTATACTGACTTGTGGTATGCTTTTGTTACTCTACATGTCCACAGAGCCTTATACAAGGAAAGAGGACTCCTTACAGCAGAAGAAAAGGCATTAAAAACTAAACCAAAAATCCTGAAACTTCTGGAAGTAGTATGGGAACCAAAAGAAGTGGCATTGTCCACTGCAAAGGCCACCAGAAGGGAGGTGAGCCAGTGGCCAAAGGGAACGGCCACGCTGATGCAGCCACCAAGGAGGCTGCCTGGGGACAGCCTCCAGACAAACCCAAAGTCCTGCTAGCCCCAAAGATACGAGTTGCCCCTAGGTACTCTCCTGAGGAGGAAAAATGGATAAAAAAGGAAGGGGGAACCAAGGTCAAGATGAAATTGTGGGTCTCACAGGACCACCAAGTCTATGTTCCTGAACAGCTAGCCTACAAGCTGGTCCACCAGCAACATAAACTGACTCCTATGGGCAAGACCACCTTAGAGACTTTGCAAGGCTGCTACTATTTCACTGCTTGCCTCTCCACACTCTGTTCTTCTGTCTCCCAGCAATGTGTAACCTGTTTACAAAGTAATGCCTGCCAGGGGCCTAGTAGGCCAGCAGGGACACAACATTGTGGACTATCCCCCTTTGAGGATATGGAAGTAGATTTCACTGAAATCACCCCAAGTTGAGGATTTAGATACTTTTTAGCTTTTATTTGCACCTTTCAGGCTGGGTGGGAAAGCCTTTCCTACCCGAACTGAAAAAGCAAGAGAAGTATCCAAGGCATTCCTGAAAGACGTTGTCCTCAGGTATGGAATGTCTCTGACCACAGGGTCGGACAATGGACTGGCATTTGTAGCTGAGACAGTACAACAGGTGGCAAAGGCTTTGAAAATCCAGTGGAAATTGCATACTGCCTGCCGTCCCCAGAGCTCAGGGAAAGTGGAAAGCATGAATCGAACTATCAAACAAACCCTAGCAAAACTGCCAGGAGACCAGCTTACATGTTGACCAGCTTACAGTAGACACGTTACCTGTGGCCCTCTTAAAGGTGAGGTGTTCAGCCCGGGCAGGGATAGGGTTTTCACCATTTGAAATCCTGTATGGACGACCACTCTCACTAGTCAACTTAAGGGAGTACACTAGAGAACTGGGGAACTTGGACTTACATAGGCAGCTACAAGGGTTAGGATACCCAATCTCTCAAAACATGAATGGACAATTGATAGAATACCCATATCCTTAGGTATAACAGTACATCCCCACCAACCAAGGGATCAAGAATGGGTAAAGGACTGGAAAAAAGAGCCTTTAAAACCCATGTGGAAAGGGCCCTATTCTGTGATATTAACTACTCCCACTGCTCTCAAGGTGGCAGGAATAGGCAACTTGGATCCATTACTCCAGAGTGAAACCTGCAAGTTCGTCTGATAGCTGATAGAAGTGGGAAATGGCCCTCAGTCCAGAGCAATCCCTGTGCCTGACCTTGCAAAGAAGGAAACCACCACCCTGAAGCCCTGCTCTGGCCACATTAGAAGCTGGTCAGTCAATGCAAGGCTGAAGCTTGAGGAACCAACAGGATGGACAAAAGGCCATATTGGTTATTAATTGGACTGGGACTTCCCTTATTCATCTTATTCAGAATTGGGCTTTACTCTGTTTTTTCCCCAAGAGTGGACTTGTATCCTAAAACTTTCTTTCTGCTTTGCTTACTTCTTCATAGTTCTCATTTTTTTGGAATCTCCTCCTACTACGATCAGCTTAAATATGAAAACAGCATATTTTTGTCTTATAGTTCTGTTAAGTTGTAAAATCCCCTCCTCATCTGAGAGTCAGGATGATTGTTCTGAATGTATGGAATCTTTCTACCAATAAAGGAAATGGGTCCAAGGATTCACTTACTCTATATACCAACTGGCCGTATGTTATAGTTCAGCTTCCCTATGCACTCAGTTCAGTTCAGTCGCTCAGTCATGTCCAACTCTTTGCGACCCCATGAACCACAGCACACCAGCCCTCTCTGTCCGTGGGAAGGGAAAATTACTGGAAGGGAAAAATTAGAGCCCTCAGAGTGAATGGCCTCTTTGGAGGATGGTTCTCTTGGCTAGGTTGGTTTAAAAAAATGTTTCGGATGGTCATAGTCATACTCGCTGGATGTCTGCTAATTCCCTGCTTCATATCCCTCTTAAACAGGGTTGTAACAGGTTTCATAGAGACAGTTGTCTAATGGGGATGGCCACCCAGTTGCTGCTTTTCAAGGGATACCAGTAAGTGCCAGAAGATGATGTTCTCTGATGGCTGCAGATGCACCCTAAACATCAAGAGATGGGGATGAGATGGGAGCTAGATAAAGCCCCCAATTAAAGTAACAACCTTTTGCTTTCCCTTCCGTTATTTTGTGTTAACAGCTTGCTTGTTATATCTGTGGAAACTTGGACTACCTGGGAAGGGGAGGGATCTGAGCTGTTTGAGTGGGAAGCTTATGGTGTATAAAAGATACCCAGAACAAACCCTGGGTGCTCAGCCTTCGGAGGTGACTCTGCAGAGCCGGCACTGGTGCTGAAAAAACCCTGCTGTTCTCCATCTTTGAGTGCCACTTGTCTCTTTCCTTCATCATGGTTTCTATAACAACCTTAGTTATTTGAATGTTGAGTTTTAAGCCAGTTTTTTTTCACCCTCCTCTGTCACCTTCATCGAGCGGCTCCTTAATTCCTCTTCTCTTTCTGCCATAAGGGTGGTGTCATCTGCATATCTGAGGTTACTGATATTTCTCCTAGCAATCTTGATTCCAGTTTGTGCTTCATCCAGTCCAGCATTTCTCATGATGTACTCCACATATAAGTTAAATAAGCAGGGTGTCAATATACAGCCATGACATACTCCTTTCCCAATTTGGAACCAGTCAGTTGTTCCATGTCCGGTTTGAACTGTTGCTTCTTGACCTGGATACAGGTTTCTCAGGAGGCAGGTAAGGTGGTCTGGTAGTACCATCTCTTTAAGAATTTTCCACAGTTTGTTGTGGAATGTCAATGGCTTTAGTGTACTCAGTGAAGCAGAAGTAGATGTTTTACTGGAATTCTCTTGCTATTTATATGATCCAGCAGATGTTGGCAATTTGATTTCTGGTTCCTCCGCCTTTTCCAAATCCAGCTTGAACATATGGAAGTTCACAGTTCATGTACTGTTGAAGCCTCACTTGGAGAATTTTGAGCATTACTTTGCTAGCATGTGAGATGAGTGCAGTTGTGTGGTGTCTGAACATTTTTGTGGCTTCCCTAGTGGCTCAGATGGTAAAGTGTCTGCCTGCAATGCGGGAGACCTGGGTTTGATCCCTGGGTCATGAAGATTCCCTGGAGACGGAAATGGCAACCCACTCCAGTACCCTTGCCTGGAAAATCCCATGGATGGAAGAGCCTGGTAAGCTACAGTCCATTGGGTCACAAAGAGTCGGACACAACTGAGCAACTTCACTTCTTTCACTTTCTTTACTTTGAACATTCTTTGGCATTGCCTTTCTTTGGGATTGGAATGAAAACTGACCTTTTCCAGTCCTGTGGGCACTGCTGAGTTTTCCAAATTTGCTGGCACATTGAATGCAGCACTTTAACAGCATCATCATTTTAAAAAATAATCAAAGTAAGTGAACAGACGTTTCTTCAAAGAAGATATGTAAATGGCCAACAGATATAAGAAAAGATGCTCAGCATCACTACTCATTAGGCAATTGTAAATTAAAACCACAATATGATAGCATCTCACATCTGTTAGGATGGCCATTGTTGAAACAAAGTATAGCAAGTGTTGGTGAGGATGTGGAGTAATCTGAACCATTGTAACTACTGGTGAAAATGTAAAATGGTGTAGCCACTGTGGAAAATAATATGAAAATTCCTTAAGTTTTAAAAATAGAACTACCATATGATCCAGCAGTCTCACTTCTATTTATCAAAAAACACTGACATTAGAATATTGAAGAGATTCTTAGATTAGCTATTTCACTGCTATATTCATTGCAGTATTATGTATAAGAGCCAAGATTCAGAACAACCTAAATATCCACCTACAGATGAGCAGATAAAGAAAATGTGGTATGTACACACAATAGAATATTATCGAGCCTTTAAAAAAGGATAGGTGGAATGATGTCAGCATCATAGTGACATAAGATATCTCTCATTTTTATCCTCCTACTCAACAATAGGGCTTCCCAGGTGGTGCAGTGGTAAAGAGTCCGCTTGCTAGTGGAGGAGACACAAGAGACACAGGTTTGATCCTGAGTTGGGAAGATCCCCTGGAGTAGGAAAGGGCAACTCACTCCTATATTCTTTCCCGGAAAATCCCATGGACAGAGGAGCCTGGTGGGCTATAGTCCATGGCATCACAAACAGTCAGACACGACTGAGGACACACATACTCCACAGTAACAAGACTGGCATTTATCCATGAACAAAAGTCCATCTGCGGACTCACAGACTTAGAGAAGGAACTTAACGGTTGCCGGTACACACTGCTATATTTAAAGTAACCAACAAGGACCTACCCTATAGCACCTGGAACTCTGCTCAATATGGTATGGTAGCCTTGTTGGGAGGCGAGTCTGGGGTGAATGGAAATGTGTATGGATGGCTGAGTCCCTTCACAGTTCACCTGAAACTATCACAACACTGTTCATCAGTTATACCCCAATACAAAATAAAACTTTAAAATATGGGGAAAAAAACATGCCTCTGTGGGAGCTACGGCATCCAGCACCATGTGCCAAGGGATATGGGAGGAGTCTTGCCCACCTGGATATCAGGTAGAAGGCAGTCAGATTTGAGTCAGTATTGAGTCAGATCTCAAGACTGGTGGTGAAAACTCCTTCAACCCCTATTGGCTGGCATCTGGTAGCATCTAGAAAATCCTGACTTAGGCAATCACCCACAGAAGAGAGAGCATTTATGAAAGCTTAAGTTTCCAAAGGATAAGTTCCAGAACTCCAGTTGAGCAGAAAACAAGTCTGGAGACATTAGAGTGGGTACAGGGAACAGCTGTTTGCCGGCAACACCCTTTCCCCAAGGTGGCAGGGACAAGGGAGACCTTGTAAATTCTCCTATAGGAAAGAGGGAGAAATGTCAAAGGATGCAAACTTCAAGTCAGAAGGTGAATAAATTGTGGGGATCTAATGCACAGAATTGTGAATATGGTTAACAATACTGTATTATGTACTTGAAAGCTGCTATACAGTAGATCTTAAATGTTCCCAGCTCATTAAAGGTAATTATAACATGTGATGGAGGTGTTAGCTAATGCTACATGGTAATGTTTTGCAATATAAAAGTATATCAAATCAACATGTTGTATATCTTAAACTTACACAATACTATACGTCAGGTATATCCCAATAAACCCAGAAAAAAAGAATGTGCTCCTTTTATCAAAATTGTATGAGAAAACAGAAACTTTAAAGGATTCACTAAATTAATGTCAATGTCTCAAAGAAAATCTAGAAATAAATCAAGTCTTTAGAATTGAAAAAATAACTAAATTGGTCATAGATGTATGAGTTTATTTCTGGTCTCTCAATTTTATTTCATTGGTCTATTTGTTCACCCTTTGGCCAGCAACACATTGTTTTGACTTTTGTGATTAATGTAGCTTCAGAGTTTTATAATCTGGAATTTTGACATCAAGTTTATTCTTATTTTTAAAGTTTTTTTGGTGACCTTTGTTAATTCCATATAAATTGTAGGATCAGTTTTTCCAGTTCTGCAAAAAAGGCAGTTGAAATTTTTATAAAGACTTGATGAATTGTTAGATTGCTTTTGGTAATATTGACAATTTTAAATGTTCTGATCCAAGAACATATGAAATATTTCCATTAACTTAACTTTTTTTCTTTCAGTAATATTTTGAGGTGCAGAGTAGTGTTGGAGAAGACTCTTGAGGGTCCCTTGGACTGCAAAGAGATCAAACCAGTCAATCCTACAGGAAATCAATCTTGAATATTCATTGGAAGGACTGATGCTGAAGCTGAAGCTTCAATACTTTGGCCACCTGATGCAAACTGACTCACTGGAAAAGACCCTGATGCTGGGAAAGATTGAAGGCAGGAGTAGAAGGGGACAACAGAGGATGATATGGTTGGGTGGCATCACCGACTCGATGGACATGAATTTGAGCAAGCTCTGGGAGTTGGTGATGGACAGGGAAGCCTGGCATGTGGCAGTCCACAGGGTTGCAAGGAGTCGGACATGACTGAGTGACTGAACTGAACTGAACTGAATGTTTTATCATTTGTGTGTACAAGTCTTCCATTTTCTTGGTTAAATTTATTACATGTATTTTATCCTTTTGGATGCTATATTTTCCTTTTCAAATTGTTCACTTATGGTATATAGAAATAGTTTTTTGTGTTAATCTTATAACCTGTAATTTTACAAAATTCATTTATTAGCCTTAGTAGATTTTTGTGGTTTGTTTGGGCTTTCCATATACAGTATCATGCCATCTATGAATAGGGATAATTTAGTTTAATTTTCCAATTTGGATAGTTTTCTCTCTTTTTCTTGCCTAATTGCTTTTGTTAGAAATTTTCATACAATGTTGAGTAGTAGTGGTGACAGAAGATATCCTTGCTTTGTTTGTAATATTAAGAGGAAAGCTGATTTCAGACTTTCACCATTGTGTATAACTTTAGTTGTGCTTTTTAATAGATATTATGTCGAGGAAATTCCTTCTATTCCATTTTCTGAATGTTTTGTTTTGTTTTTGACAAGAAATTTTGTTGATTTTATCAAATGTTTTCTCTTGCATACTTAAGATGGTCATGTAGATTCTGTTGTATTATTAACATACAGTAGTGATTGCACTGACTGACTTTCTTATGTTGAAGCATTGCTGAATTCTTGGGAAAAATCCACTGGATCATGATTTATATCCTTTTAATGTGCTTTTGTATGTTGATGATTTTTAAAAAACTATATTCAGAAGGAATATTTATCTGTACTTTCTTTTCCTGTGATGTCTTTATCTGGCTTTGACTGGAGGGTAATTGGCCTCATAGAACAGAAATGGTGGCCAAATAGAATAGAAAGTGTTCCTCTTCTATTATTCTTGTAAGTTTGAGAAAGCTTGATATTAATTCTTTAAATATTTGGTAGAATTCAACAGTGCAGTCATTGAACTGGACTTTTCTTTGCTGGGAGGTGTTGTAGGTGAAATTGTATCCCTATAAATTCATATGTTAAAGTCTTAACCCCTAGTACCTCAGAATGCATATTTCAATATAGGGCCTTTAAAGAGGTAGTTAAAATAAAATGAAGTTATATGGATGGGCTCTAATCCAATATGACTGGTATCTTATAATAAGAATTAGGACACAGCTGTGAACAAAAGGAAGACCATGTAAAGACACAGAAGATGGCCTTCTATAAGCCAAGGAAAAAGCCTCAAAAAAAAAAAAATGAAAAAGAAAAAGAAATCAAACCTGCCAATACCTTAAACTTGGACTTCTAGCCTCTAGAACTGTGAAGAAAAATAAATTTCTATTTTTTAATTCACCTCATCTGTGGTACTTTGTTATGGTAGCCCTAGTGAATAAATACAGAAGGCTTTTTATTACTCACTCAAGTGCTTTACTTGTTATAGTTTTGTTCCATTTTCTATTTCTTCATGAATCTGTTTAGGTAATTCATATGTTTCTAGGAATTTGTCCATTTTATTTTGATTATTCAACCTGTTAGCGTATGATTGTTCACAGTGTTCTTTTATAAGTCCTTCTCATTTCTTTAGGTTAGCAGTACACAACACTTGGATCACAGCCTTCTTGTGGTGAAGGGGCTTGTGTAACTCAATGAAGCTATGAGTCATGCCATGCAGGGCTACCCATGACAGGTCATAGTGGAGAGTTCTGATAAAATGTGGTCAACTGGAGGAGGAAATGGTAACCCACTCCAGTATTCTTGCCAGGAGAACCCCAAGAAAAGTATAAAATGGCAAAAAGATATGGCACTGGAAGATGAGCCTCCTATCTCCCTCTCCCCATGTTGGAAGGTGTCCAATATGCTCCCAGGGAAGGGCAGAGGGCAATTACTACTAGCTCCAGAGAGAATGAAGTGGATATGCCAAAGCAGAAATGATGCTAAGTTGTAGATGTGTCTGGTGGTGAAAGCAAAGTCTGACCTTGTGAAGAACAGTACTGCATAGGAAACTGGAATGTTAGGTCCATGAGTCAAAGTAAATTGGACAAGGTCAAGCAAGAGATGGCAAGAGTAAACATCCGCATCTTCAGAATCAGTGAACTAAAATGGACGGGAATGGGCAAATTTAATTCAGATGACTATTTTATCTACTACAGTGTGTTCAACATTCAGAAAACTAAATCATGGCATCTGGTCCTATCACTTCATGGCAAACAAATGGGGAAACAATGGAAACAGTGTCAGACTTTATTTTTGGGGGCTCCAAAATCACTGCAGATGGTGATTGCAGCCATGAAATTAAAAGACGCTTACTCCTTGGAAGGAGTAAAAAGCAGAGATATTACTTTGCCAACAAAGGTCTGTCTAGTTAAGGTTATGGTTTTTCTAATGCTCATGTGTGGATGTGAGAGTTGGACTGTGGAGAAGGCTGAGCACCAAAGAATTGATGCTTTTAAACTGTGGTGTTGGAGAAGACTCTTGTGAGTCCCTTGGACTGCAAGGAGATCCAACCAGTCCATCCTAAAGGAGACCAGTCCTGGGTGTTCATTGAAAGGACTGATGCTGAGACTGAAATTCCAGTACTTTGGCCACCTCATGCAAAGAGTTGACTCATTGGAAAAGACTCTGATGCTGGAAGGGATTGGGGGCAGGAGGAGAAGGGGACGATAGAGGATGAGATGGCTGGATGGCATCACCGACTCGATGGACATAAGTCTGGGTGAACTCCAGGAGTTGGTGATGGACAGGGAGGCCTGGCATGCTGCAATTCACGGGGTCGGAGAGTCGGACACGACTGAGTGACTGAACTGAACTGAACAGTGTGCAAGAATTGCTTAGAAGAAATGGAGTAGCCCTCATAGTCAACAGAAGTGTTCAAAATACAAATACCTGGGTGCAACCTTTAAAATGACAGAATCATTTCAGATTGTTCTAAGGCAAACCATTCAACATCACAGTACTCTAAGTCTATTCCCAAAACACTGATGCAGAAAAAGCTGAAGTTGACCTGTTCTATGAAGACCTACAACATCTTCTAGAACAAAAAGATATCCTTCTCATCATAGCGGATTGGAGTGCAAAAGTGGAAGTCAAGAGATACCTGGTATAATAGACAAGTTTGGCTTTGTAGTACAAAACAAAGCAGAGCAAAGGCTAACAGTTTTGTCAAAAGAACACACTGGTCATAGCAACTTCCAACAATCAAGAGACAACTGTACACATGGACATCACCAGATGGTCAATACCAAAGTCAGATTGATTATATTCTCTGCAGTGGAAGTAGGAGATGCTCTATACCATCAGCAACAAGACCTGGAGCTGACTGTGGCTCAGATCATGAATTCCTTATGGCAAAATTCAGGGCTTAAATTGAAGAAGTCAAGAAGATAATTAGGCCTAAATTAAACCCCTACATACAGTGTAGAAGATGAATAGATTCAAGGGATTAGACCTGGTAGACAGAGTGCCTAAAGAACTATGGATGGAAGTTAGTAACATTGTACAGGAGACAGTGACCAAAACCACCCCAAAGAAAAAGAAATGCAAGATGTGAAGATTGTCTGAAGAGGTTTTTCTTTTCTTTTTTTTTTTGGGGGGGGGTTGCATTTATTTATTTATTTATTGCATTTAGCACAATATCATGTTTTATTTATTTTTTAACATTATTTATTTATCTTTTTGCTGGTTTTAGTTTTGCCATATATTGCATGAATCAGCCACGGGTGTACATGTGTTCCCCATCCTGGCCCCCCCCCCCCCCCCGACCTCCATCCCCATCCCATCCCTCTGGGTCATCCCAGTGCACCAGCCCCGAGTACCCTGTCCCATGCATTGAACCTGGACTGGTGATCTGTTTCACATATGACAATATACATGTTTCAGTGCCATTCTCCCAAATCATCCCACCCTTGCCTTCTCCCACAGAGTCCAAAAGACTAGCTAAGGAAAGAAGGAAGCAAAAGGCAAGGGAGAAAGGGAAAGATATACCCAACTGAATGCAGAGTTCCAAAGAATAGCAAAGAAAGATAAGAAGGCCTTCTTAAATGAACAGTGCAAAGAAATAGAAGAAAATGATAGAATGGGAAAGAGTAGAAATATCTTCAAGAAAATTGGAAATATCAAAAGGACATTTCATGTAAGGATGGGTACAATAAAGGACAGAAACAGTAAGGACCTAACAGAAACAGACAAGATAAAAAAGGGGTGGCAAAAATACACAGAAGTCTATGTACAAAAGGTCCTAATGGATAACCATGAGTGTGTAGTCTCTCACTTAGAGCTGGGCATTCTGCAGTGTGAATTCAAGTGGGCCTTAGAAAGCATTACTGCGAACAAAGCTAGTAGAGGTGACAGAATTCCACCTGAGCTATTAAAAATCCTAAAAGATGCTGCACTCAATGTATCAGCAAGTCTGGGAAACTCAGAAGTGGCCTCAGGACTGAAAAAGGTCAGTTTTCATTCCAATCCCAAAGAAAGGCAATGCCAAAGATTGTTCAAATTACCATACAATTGTGCTCATCTCACATCCTGATAAGGTAATGCTCAACACCTGTCAAGCTAGGCTTCAGCAGTATATGCATAAAAAATTTCCAGATGTACAAGTTGGGTTTAGAAAAGGCAGAAGCAGCAGAGGTCAAATTGCCAACATTTGTTGGATCCTAGAGAAAGCAAGGGAATTCCAGAAAAACATCTGCTTCTGCTTCATTGACTACACTAAAGCCTTTGAGTGTGTGGATCATGACAAATTGTGGAAAATTCTTAAACAGATAGGAATACCAGACCATTTTACCTGTCTCTTGAGAAACCTGTATGCAGGTCAAGAAGCAACAGTTTGAATTAGACATGGAACAACTGACTGGTTCAAAATTGGGAAAGGAGTATGACAAGGCTGTATATTGTCATCCTGCTTGTTTAACTTTTATATGCAGAGCACATCATGAGAAATGCTGGGCTGGATGAATCATAAGCTAGAATCAAGATTGCTGGGAGAAATATCAATATCAGATATGAAGATGATATCACACTAATGGCAGCAAGTGAAGAGAAACTAAAGAGCCTCTTGATGAGGGTGAAAGAGGAGAATGAAAAAAGCGGGACTGAAACTCAACATTCAAAAACCAAGATGATGGCATCACTTCATGGCAAATAGAAGGGGGAAAAGTGGAAGCAATGACAAATTTTAATTTCCTTGGGCTCCGAAATCACTGTGGACAGTGATTGCAGCCATCAGTATCTGTTTTTATCTGATTAATTTTTTTAAGAAGCTTGGAATTTTTGGTTTCAGTTCCTGTCGTATTTCTTTTCCTGTCCTAACTTGCCTGCAGAAATGCAAATTTTCTGTGGCTTTTAAGCACTTTAAAGTGCCTCAAGTTGGCCTGTTTTTTTTCCCGGTGGATTCCAAACTGCATCCATACCACATTGCCTCTCCCACAAGTACTCCATTAGGCAAGATAGAAACTAGTCTCAAAGGCAGCCCCAGACAAGCAAGATCACTAAATGGAAATCCCAGCTTTCCCCTTTTGTCCCAAGGTAAAATTTAGGCATTGTGAAGATTCCTTCTGACTCTGCCATACCATGAGGAGGGACAGATTAGCTGAGAAAATGACACAAACTTCATATGCTTTATGGTACTCACTAAGTAGTCGTTTGTGTGCTGTAGCTTCCAAACTGGTTTCTAGAATTCTCAGAAAGGTATTTCATCCCTGTATGTTGTTGTCATCCCAGTGTCCCTGGGATGAACAGGGCCTGAAGCTTCCAAAATTGCTGTGTCACTCTCACCTATCATTCAGTTTACCTTCTTCTTAATTTGGTATTGCTTTATTGCTATAAGGCTTCGCCTGCTTCCAGAGCTCTGCCAAAATTGGTGTTGACATTCTGTATTTCTTCATCAGTTTAGTTTGTGAAGGGACTGAAGGTTGGAGCTACCTCCTCTGCCATGTTTTCACTTGACAGTTGCTTTTGATTTGCATCTTGTTTATGAATAGGATTTCAATAGGTGCCAGCTGACTCTCACCTATTGAAATCCTATTCATAACAAGAACTGAACTGTGATGCCTACAATAGGCATTCCCGGTGTACAGGGGAAAGTGTATGACAAGTGTTCTTAAGTAACATGTAAAGCATGGAACCTCACTTCTGTCAGAAATAAAAGAGAAGAAATAAGTTTTGGTGAAGATGTAGAAAAGGAAAAACTTATGCAGCGTTGGTGGAAATATAATTGGTACAACCACTATGAAACAGTATGGTGGTTCCTCAAAAAATTAAAAACGAACTACTATATAATCCAGCAATTCTACCTCTGCACATTTAGCTATAGAAAATGAAAACACTAAATCCAAAGATATATATGCTTCCCCATGTTCACTGTAGCATTTTTTTGCCCACACCTTGCAGCTTGCAGGATCTTAATTCTCCCACCAGGGACTGAATTCATGCCCTTGGCAGAGAAAATGCGGAATCCTAATTACAACATCTAATATATGGAAGCTTCCCTGGTAGCTCTGATGGTAAGGAATCTGCCTGTAATGCGGAAGACCAGGGTTTGATCCCTGGGTCAGGAAGATCCCCTACAGAAGGGAATGGCAACCCACTCCAGTATTGTTGCCTGGAGAATTCCATGGAAAAGAGGAGCCTGTTGGACTACAGTCTATGGAGTCACAAAGAGTTGGACAAGACTGAGTGACTAGCACACACAAGATATGGAAGCACATATCTACTGAGAGATGAAAAGATAAGTTGTGATATATATATATCTATATTTATACCTATCTTTCCATTTGTAACAATATGATCCATTAGAGGGTATGAAGCTAAGTGTAAAGCATAAGGAATATAGTCAGCAATACTGCAATAACTTTGTATGGTGACCTGTGGTTACTAGAATTATTGTGATGACCATTTCATAATGTATAAAAACACTGAATCACTATGTCATATGGCTGAAACTAAAACAATATTTTGTTAAAAAAAATGTTCTCACCATAAAAAAAGAAAAATAAAGCATGGCGTGTATTCCAGGACAAATTATGTAAGGCATATTAACTATATATATTATGCATATATTAATATTATCATGAAGGT
Source organism: Aepyceros melampus (assembly GCA_006408695.1). Classification (NCBI taxonomy): domain Eukaryota; kingdom Metazoa; phylum Chordata; class Mammalia; order Artiodactyla; family Bovidae; genus Aepyceros; species Aepyceros melampus. The sequence continues at coordinate 221,330 of SJXQ01006699.1, read as the reverse complement.
AATGATAACTTGAATCACGACCTTGTGTTAGCTAGGCAGTCATTCTTTTAAGAAAAGTTTTAACAGACATAGAGGGAGTCAGTTCAAAGACACAAAACAGCAGAGAATATGAGTAGTGTCTGCCCCTCCTGTTAGTTTTGACATCATTTTTGTAACAAACAGAGGCTGTTTTTATCTTGAATACTAGGCTCAGCCCTGCTCTAGCCTCTAGACTTACACTCAACATAGAGTTCATTGTTCTAATGGTCCCTAGTATTCTTTATCCATTCTTTCTTTTTAGTGAATGCAATATTTCTAAAGTATAAACCTTCATAAAATATCCTTTCATGATCTTTCATTGCTCTCAGAATAAATTCTAAACTTTAATGGATGGCTTTCCCCAATTCTTTTATGATTTGACCTTTTGATTATTTATCCGTCTTTATCTTTGGCCATTATTTACATTCCTTTCATAGTCTAGTCATATGTCTGTTCCCTGCTCTTCAGTTTTCTAGTCTTTGCTTATATAATGTTCTTCTTTCCTTTCCATAATAGCTCTTTATATCTCCTATTTGCCTCATATTGCTGTCACGACCCCATTCATCATGCCCAAAACAGGTTAGGTGTCATTCTTTTGGATTCTACATCTTCCTTTCCATTTATGGTGTGTTGTATGTTTCACATTTTTGTCCGTATCTCTACCAGAGTATAAAACTGAATGTAACAGCTTTGAAATCACCACTGTGATATCTATTCCTAGAAAAAGAGCTGGCACATTTTTAATTGATTAATGTATTATCATGTGAGCATCTTGGTTTTAAATAACTGAAACTAATAACAATAACTACAACACTGAAATGACAACATACTTAACACTAAAAGTTGTTGACTGATTTATAGTTTAGAAGGAACCTGACTGCTGCTTTGGATAGAGCCAAATACATACCTGTGAGAATAGACAAGGCTGTGGTTTTTCCTGCCCCATTTTGTCCTAGGAGAATAGTGATCTGCCCCTTATATAAATTCAAAGACATATTGTTTATTACTACTTTGTCACCTAATTCCTGTGGAATAAAGAAAAGAATAACTTGATATTTGTTACTTATCACTTATGAAAGACACTTCTATCCTATCCTTAGAAGAAACATCATATCATCAAACTCACATTGTATAAAGAAGATGATACTGTGAACAAGGAACAATACATGTAGGTGCACTGAGTTTGTATACTAGTCAGAATAAATATGAAGTCTGGTGGTATGTATATCTATTTACACTTGGTAAGGAAAATGGAGACTTTTTTATATTTTATGTATAAAGAACATCATACTGTAATTATGGGTTTACTAAACTGTAGCAGGATCTAGGAAAGCTCACAGAAACTGCCACCAATGATTGGAAAAGTTGATGCCATGATTTCAGCCAGAAGTTCAGTTATTGATAAAAGCCTGATGGCTCAGCCAGTAAGGAATCTGTCTGCAATGCAGAAGACCTAGGTTTGATCCCTAAGTTGGGAAGATCCCCTGGAGAAGGGAAAGGCTACTCACTCCAGTATAATAGCTTGGAGAATTCCAAGGACTGTATAGTCCATGGAGTCACAAAGAGTCGGACATGACTGAACGACTTTCACTTCACTTCAAAAGCATGTCCAGAAATTCTTAAGATTCCAAACAGCAGCTCAAATATGGTCCATTATCTGTTTTTGTATGGCAAAAAAAAAAAAAAAAACCCACAAAAACAAACAAACAAAAAAACAACTAGGAAGAGCTTTTTATACTTTTAAAGACTTGGTAAAAAATACAAAACAGAATATGTGATTTGATCCTTTATAAAACATGCTTGACAAACTTTCAGAAGGGTCTTTTGAAAATTCCTACTATAGTTGACTTTTGAACAACATGGGGGTTAATTCACATATAATTTATAGTTGGTCTTCCATATCTGTGCTTTCTGCACATTGACTGATTCAACCAACCATAGACTGTGGAGTACTGCAGTATTTACTCCTGAAAAATATCCACATAGAAGAGACTGATGTACGGCAAAAGCCAACACAATATTGTAGAGCAATTATCCTCCAATTCAAGAAAATTAGAGATACCAAGGGAACATTCATGCACTGCTGTTAGTCACTTCAGTCGTGTCCAACTCTGTGCAATCCCATAGATGGCAGCCCACCAGGCTCCCCCGTCCCTGGGATTCTCCAGGCAAGAACACTGGAGTGGGTCACCATTTCCTTCTCCAATGCATGAAAGTGAAAAGTGAAAGTGAAGTCCTCAGTTGTGTCCAACTCTTCACGACCCCATGGACTGCAGCCCACCAGGCTCCTCCGGCCATGGGATTTGCCAGGCAAGAGTATTGAAGTGGGGTGCCATTGCCTTCTCTGATTTCATACACAGATGGACACAATAAAGGACAGAAATGGTATGGACCCAACAGAAGCAGAAGATATGAAGAGGTGGCAAGAATACACAGAACTATACAAAAAACATCTTAATGACCCATATAACCACAATATTGTGATCACTCACCTAGAGTCAGACATTTTGGAGTGCAAAATTAAGAGGGCCTTAGAGAGCATCATTACAAATAAATCTAGTGCTAGTGGAGGTGATGGAATTCCAGCTGAGCTATTTCAAATCCTAAAGGATGATGCTGTGAAAGTGCTGCCCTCAATATGCCAGCAAATTTGGAAAACTCAGAAGTGGCCACAGGACTGGAAAAGGTTGGTTTTCACTCCAATTCCAGAAAAGGGCAATGTCAAAGAATGTTCAAACTACCACACAATTGCACTCATTTCACATGCTAGCAAGATAATGCTCAAAGTCCTTCAAGCTAGGCTTCAACAGTATATGAACTGAGAACTTCCTGATGCACAAGCTGAGTTTAGAAAAGGCAGAGGAACCACAGATCAAATTGTCAACATCCACTGGATTATAGAAGAAACAAGAGAATTACAGAAAAGCAACTACTTCTGCTTCATTGACTATACTAATGCCTTTGATTGTGTCAATCACAACAAACTTTGAAAAATTCTTCAGAGATGGGACTACCAGATCACCTTACCTGTCTCCTGAGAAAAACCTGTATCAAGGTCAAGAAGCAACAGTTAGAACCGGACATGGACCAATGGACTGGTTCAAAATTGGGAAAGGAGTACATCAAAGCTGTATATTGTCACTCTGCTTATTTAACTTATATGCAGAGTCAGTTCAGTTCAGTTCAGTTCAGTCGCTCAGTCGTGTCCAACTCTTTGTGACCCCATGAATTGCAGTACACCAGGCCTCCCTGTCCATCNATTAATGAGGTTCATTTGTTTTGGCTGTACTTCTTTACTAGGAAAATGCTTTCATCTTGGAAAACCAGCATTCCCATTAAACCAGTGTTGCATAAAAATGGAATTTTTACTATATATTACTAGCCATTCTGTGGGTGATTAATAGTGGCCAGAAGTATTGTGTAGTTAAAAGAAATTTTTTTTAGAAAACAAAACTTTATAAAAGGGAACTTTAGAAAGGCTTTCTGTATTACAATCAGTTGCAAAAGCTTTATTGACCCACCAGTGAGTTGTGTGACAAGATGTTTTGCCATAAATGAATTAAGAGGCAAGACAAATAAAAAGGAAATTTAAACAAATAGTACTGAAACAAAATATTGGAAAAAGCTGAGATAAAAGGTTATGGTGGGACATGGGGTCCAGTACAAGCTGGGATGTCTATTCCTGAGATAGATACTAATTAAGCAGTGTGGAAACAGATCTGACAATTTAGTGGTAGATGTGATGAATTATTTCTGATTAAAATATCAGAAAGAAACTGAAATGATGAAGAAAATTGCTCAACTAACTCTGCTAAAGGAAATAATAAAGAAATTATATAAAAGAATCTATGGTTTTAGGAGCTAAAGAAAAGATACAAACCAGAACCAAGAACAGTCACCTTTGGTAATGTGTGCTCATGCTCAGCCACTCTGTCGTGTCTGACTCTTTGCGACCCTGTGGATTGCAGCCCTCCAGGCTCCTCTGTCCATGGGATTTTCTGGGCAAGAATACTGAAGTGGGTTGCCATTTCCTACTCCAGGGGATTTTCCCGACCCAGGGATGGAACCTGCTTCTCTTATGTCTCCTGCATTGGCAGGCAGGTTCTTTACCACTAGCACCACCTGGGAAACCCTTTGGTGATACTGGAGTTTTATTTTTTCTTTCTGTCAAAGGTTAAGTATTTACATAAAGAGGAAGAAGTCTCGAGAAGAGGAATGCTCTACTTATAGGAGAGCAGAAAAAGCATATGAAAAAGCTTTCCAGGGTTCTATCTGCCAATTGTCACTTGAGAAACCACATTCTGTATCTTAGTAGCTCCTTCTTCTCAGTGAATTTCTCCCAACTCCTCAGATACAAGTTTGGAAAGGAAGTCTGATGAAACATAAGGGTATCAAGGGTAAATGTTGAGGTAAGCAGGACTCTCACACTCTCTGATGTCAGAAAATTTGGTTTGCAGATGGCTCAATCCATACTGATGAGCTATTTTAAGTGAATTAAGGAAACTACTATTTAATGAAAGCAAGCTCAGGAAAGAGTTGAATGTTCTTTAGCCCAATGATGCTGCTGCTGCTGCTGCTAAGTCACTTCAGTCGTGTCCGACTCTGTATGACCCCATAGAAGGCAGCCCACCAGGCTTCCCCGTCCCTGGGATTCTCCAGGCAAGAACATTGGAGTGGGTTTCCATTTCCTTCTCCAATGCATGAAAGTGAAAAGTGAAAGNGACTGAGCGACTGAACTGAACTGAACTCACTTTCTGCCATAAGGGTGGTGTCATCTGCATATCTGAGTACATCATGTGAAACGCTGGACTGGATGAAACACAAGCTGGAGTCAAGACTGCTGGAGAAATATCAACAACCTCAGATATGCAGATGATACCACACTAATGGCAGAAAGTGAAGAGGAACTAGAGCCTCTTGGTGAAGGTGATAGAGGAGAGGGAAAAAGCTGCTAAAGACTCAACATTCAAAAAACTAAGATCATGGCATCCAGTCCCATCATTTCATGGCAAACAGAAGTGGAAACAGTGACAGACTATTTTCTTGGGCTTCAAAATCCCTGCGGACAGTGACTGCAGCCATGAAACTAAAAGACGTTTGCTTCTTGGAAGAAAAGCTATGAGAAATCTAGACAGCATAATAAGCAGCAGAGACATCAATTTGCCACAAAGTTTTGTACAGTCAAAGCTATGGTTTTTCCAGTAGTCATATATGGATGTGAGAGTTGAATCATAAAGAAGGCTGAGTGCTGAAGAATTGATGTTTTTGAAATGTGGCGCTGGAGAAAGTTCTTGGGAGTCCCTTGGAGAGCAAGGAGACCAAATCAGTAAATTCTAAAGGAAGTCAACTCTGAATATTCATTGGAAGGATTGTTGTTTTAAGATTTCAAATCCTAAAAAATGATAATGTGAAAGTGCTGCACTCCCTATGCCAGCAAATTTGCAAAACTCAGCAGTGGTCACAGGACTGGAAAAGGTCAGTTTTCATTCCAATCCCAAAGAAAGGCAATACCAAAGAATGGACAAACGATTGCACAATTGCATTCATCTCACATGCTAGCATTACCAAAAGGCAGAGGAACCAGAGATCAAATTTCCAACATCCACTGGATCATCAAAAAAGCAAGAGAATACCAGAAAAACATCTACTCCTGCTTTATTGATTATGCCAAAGCTTTTGATTGTGTAGATCACAACAAAATGTGGAAAATTCTTGAACTGATGGGAATATCAGACCACCTTCTCTGTCTCCTGAGAAACCTGTATGCAGGTCAAGAAGCAGCAGTTAGAACTGCACATGGAACGATCAACTGGTTCCAAACTGGGAAAAGAGTACTTAAAGACGTATATTGACACTCTGTTGATTTAATTTGTATGAAGAGTACATCATGTGAAATGCCAGGCTGGATGAAACACAAACTGGAATCAAGATTACCAGCAGAAATATCAATACCTCAGATATGTAGATGACAGCACTTTTATGACAGAAAGTGAAGAGAAACTAAAGAGCCTCTTTATTAAAGTGAAAGAGGTGAGTGAAAAATCTGGCTTAAAACTCAACATTTAAAAAACGAAGATCATGGCATCTAGTCCCATCACTTCATAGCAAATAGATGGGGAAACAATGGAAACAGTGACAGACTTTATTTTGGGGGGCTCCAAAGTCACTGCAGATGGTGACTGCAGCCATGAAATTAAACGAAGCTTGCTCCTTGGAAGAAAAGCTGTGACCAACCTAGACAGCATATTAAAAAGAAGAGACATTACTTTGCCAACAAAGGTCTGTCTAGTCAAAGCTATGGTTTTTCCAGTGGTCGTGTATGGATGTGAGAGTTGGACTATAAAGAAAGTTGAGCACTGAAGAATTGAAGCTGTGGTGTTGGAGAAGACTCTTGAGAGTACCCTGGACAGCAAGGAGATCAAACCAGTCAATCCTTAAGGAGATCAGTCCTGGGTGTTCTTTGGAAGGACTGATACTGAAGCTGAAACTCCAATAATTTGGCCACACGATGCAAAGAAATGACTCATTGGAAAAGATTCTGATGCTGGAAAATATTGACGGCTGGAGGAAAAGAGGACAACAGAGGATGAGATGGTTGGATAGCATCACTGACTTGATGGACATGAGTTTTAGCAAGCTCCGGGAGTTTGTAATGGACAGGGAAGCCTGGTGTGCTACAGTCCATGGGGTCGTCAATCCTTAAGGAGATCAGTCCTGGGTGTTCTTTGGAAGGACTGATACTGAAGCTGAAACTCCAATAATTTGGCCACACGATGCAAAGAAATGACTCATTGGAAAAGATTCTGATGCTGGAAAATATTGACGGCTGGAGGAAAAGAGGACAACAGAGGATGAGATGGTTGGATAGCATCACTGACTTGATGGACATGAGTTTTAGCAAGCTCCGGGAGTTTGTAATGGACAGGGAAGCCTGGTGTGCTACAGTCCATGGGGTCGCAAAGAGTTGGACAAGACTGAGTGACTGAACTGAACTGACATGTACATTTATACATGCGTGCTAAGTCACTTCAGTTGTGTCTGACTCTTTGCGACCCCATGGACTGCAGCAGCTAGGCTCCTCTCTCCACGGGATTTTCCAGGCAAGAATACTGGAGTGAGTTGCCACGCCCTCCTCAAGGGGATCATCCCAAGCCAGGGATCGAATGCACATCTCATGCCTCCTGCATTGGCAGGTGGGTTATTTACCTCTAATATCACCTGGGAAGCCACCATAGTATACACATATATTAATCAGGTGACGTTTAAGTAGGATAATTAGCTTTTTGGATGTTAATCAAAGCTTAACAGTGTGGTTTTAAAAAACACATGGATATTGCCTAGTTGATGTTGTTGTTTTCAAATACAATAAATTATACAAACTTCAGAAAATATTTTAATTTGAAAATTAAAACCAATAATCTGAAAGTCTTAGTGTTATTATAGTAAAACAGAATCCAATAATAATAATAAAAAGTAAGTGGTGTGGTTACATAAACAATTAGAGTAGATTTAAGAGAGAAAAATAATGCCAAGATAAGAATGTCATTTTATAATCATAATGAGATAAGTTTTTTAAGAAGACATAATACTACTAAATGTTTATATACCCAATAACTGAATTCAAAATACATGAGGCACAATCAATAGAACTACAAAGAGAGATAGAAAAATGCAGCTATTTTCAAAGACTTTGATACTTTCCTCTCAATAATTGTTAGAATATGTAGAATCAGTAAGGATATAGAATACTTGAAGAGCTAACAACAAACTTGTCTTAATTGACATTTTTTTATTAATTCACTTAACAGGAGCAGATTACACATTATTTTCAAGTACTTATAAAATTTATTTAGAAGATGATTGAAATAAATAAGAATCAACACATTTAAAAGAATTGGAGTCATACAAAGTGTCTTTCTTTGACTATAACAAGTTAAATTAGAAATTACAGAAAAGATCTCAGGAAAATTCCCCAAGTAATCAGATACAAAGTAATATGTGTACAAAATCTCTTCTGGAAAATTGAAAAGGAGGAAATACTTCCCAACTCACTGTATGAGGCTATCATTATCCTGGTATCAAAATGAGAGAAATACCTTACAACAAATGAAAAGAGACCAATGTCTATGATAAAAATCTTAATTAAAAACACTCTAAACAAAATTTCAGAAAATTTAATCCATTAAAAAAGACAATAAAAAGATTCATTTCTGAGAAGTAAGCATGAAGAGCTCTGTAGACCCACTCCACAGTGGAACAAGAAATCCTGGTAAAAATTAAAAAAACATGTTTCATGTTGAGGTTTGATAGAAAACTACAAAATCCTATAAGCAATTATTTTCAGTTAAAAAACAATAATAAAATAAAATTCAGAACTGAAAAAAAGAAAAAAGAAAAAACAAAAACAACCACTTAAAGCCTCCAGAAAATGATCTGAGAAAATACAGCAAATGGAGAAACATTTAAGAAAATCTATTATAACTTGGTAAGAACAGCAAAGGTCTATGTTATTTAACATTTATGCTCTATTAGTAGTTTGTTATCTAGTTTCCTTCTTTTCCTTTAGTGTCCACTTATTCCTCAATATTCTCCACTCTGTGGAAAATATCTTGGATTTGTCCATTTCTTTTAATATGTATTGCTATGACCTTTGTTCAATACCA
>SJXQ01006699.1:202119-212217 GCA_006408695.1 Aepyceros melampus | reverse complement strand
TTTTTTTTTTTTTTCCTGTTCCTCAAACACATTGACAGGGTAACAGGTAGGAAGCCTAGGGGTCCCCAAGAGGCAGGAGGAAATAAACTGCAAGTGACATTTTTTTCTAATCCTATGCTGTCATGACAACTCCTGGTTCTACTTGAACTTAACTTTTCTCAAACCTTGAGCTAACCAATGTGTTTTTCTTATGGAAATGTTTTTCTTAAGCTATCTTAATGAAACTATGTATTTGCCTTGGAATCTGCCTTTCTTCAAATCCATTTCCACCAAATCTAACCTTTTTCTCAAACCTTGAATTGCTAATGGTTCTACAAACCAGTATGTCTTACACATGGAAATGTTCTCTTAAGCTCTGTTAATGAAACTATATATTTGCTTGGAAATCTGCCTTTCTTCAAGATTCATGTCAATTGTTTTCTGGCTGGGATGACTCACCTTGTGCCAATGCTATCTCAAAATGCACGCTGTGGGAGAGGGGCCAGGTGCAGCTCTCTCAGTTTTGAGGTGTTTCTTTTATCTAACTAGCAACTTGCTAACAGATATATAACTTCTTGCTAAAAATTAGCAAGGGGGCACTCTTTCTGTCTCCTTCTGATGCCTATGTTGGAAGGTTTTACTATCCCTTTAATACTTTAATAAAACTTTGCTACACAAAAGCTCCTAGTGATTGAGCCTCGTCTCTGGCCCCAGCTCAAAATCCTCTCTCTGGAAGTCACAAATCCGAGCATAGCTCACAGCTTGCAGCAGCAATCTTTCAACATGAAAGTCTTTCTCACCTCAGGGTTTTCAAATTTGTGATTTTCCTAACATGAGTGTTTTTCCTTTAGCTTTTCAAATAATTGACTCTTCTCATTCTCTAGTTCAAAGGTTATCCCTTCAGAGAAGTTTTGCTTTAACTACCTTTAATGTTATCCTCTCCAACCACACACCCAAATGTTCTTATTGCATTATCAAGTTTATTTCTTCAGAGAATTTTATTACAAAATTCAAATATCACTTGCTGCCAAATCCATTAAAGGAGATTAAAAATAAGCACAATGGGTAGAACAAATAAGGTCACATACAGAACATATATTTATATGTTCTATAAATGCTTCAGATGAGAACTATATTAACTATGATTCTTTATGAAGTATCTCATTTGATTTCTTGGAATAGCTAGTTACAAACAATCCTAATAGTCGTATGTAGTATTCAATCTTTGTAAGAAAAAGAGACTTTTGAAACAATACCTTGTACAAATGTTTGATCTTGATACCAGCCACCAAACCAGTAGGTGCAGCCTCAAAATACTTGTTCTGAGTTACCTCAGAGTCATTCATTTCTTCTTTTTTTATTTTAATTCTTGGTTTGCTGAACCAGTACGAGTACTACAGAGAAAGCCAAAGTGAAATGACCAAAGTGAGCATTAAGAAATGAAGTACTCTATCTGAACAGTCTTATAACAAGTAAATGAACTGAGTCATTGTCAAAAAATAAGTGAAGAAAAGTCCAGGATCAGGAGACTTCGCTGGTGAATTCTACCGAACATTTAAATAAGAGTTTACAGCAGTCCTTCTCCAAATCTTCCAAAAAGTGTAAGAGGAGGGAACATCCCATAATTCATTCTTATATGGTCAGTGTTACCCTGACAGCAAATCCAGATAAAGAGATCACAAAGAAAGTAACTATAATCCAATATCTCTTATGACTATAGATGCAAAAATCAACTACTAGCAAACTGAATCTAATAAGCATATCAAAAGAATTATATACATCGTGATACAGTGTGATTTATCCCAGGAATGCAGGGGTGTTTCAACAAAGGAAAGTCAATCAATGTAATATATTACATTAATAGAACAAATGGAAGGAACACATGTGGTCATCTCAACTGATAGAAATAAAGCCTTTGACAGTGTTTCAAGATAAAAAAGAAAACTATATTAAAATGATAAATGATAACAAAATGATATCATTGATCTATATTTCTGTCTTTGTGTTAGAACAAATGGAAGGAACACATGTGGTCATCTCAACTGATAGAAATAAAGCCTTTGACAGTGTTTCAAGATAAAAAAGAAAACTATATTAAAATGATAAATGATAACAAAATGATATCATTGATCTATATTTCTGTCTTTGTGCCAGTACCATACTGTCTTGAAGACTGTGGCTTTGTAGTAGAGCCTGAAGTCAGGCAGGTTGATTCCTTCAGTTCCATTCTTCTTTCTCAAAATTGCTTTGGCTATTTGAGGTTTTTTGTATTTCCATACAAATTGTGAAATTATTTGTTCTAGCTCTGTGAAAAATACTGTTGGTAGCTTGATAGGGATTGCATTGAATCTAAACATAGCTTTGTGTAGTATACTCATTTGCACTATATTGATTCTTCCAATCCATGAACACAGTATATTTCTCCATCTATTTGTGTCCTCTTTGATTTCTTTCACCAGTGTTTTATAGTTTTCTATATATAGGTCTTTTGTGTCTTTAGGTTGATATATTCCTAAGTATTTTATTCTTTTTGTTGCAATGGTGAATGGAACAGTTTCCTTAATTTCTCTTTCTGTTTTCTCATTGTTATGTATAAGAATGCAAGGGATTTCTATGTGTTGCTTTTATATCCTGCAATTTTACTATATTCATTGATTAGCTCTAGTAATTTTCTGGTGGAGTCTTTAGGGTTTTCTATGTAGAGGATCATATCATATGCAAGCAGTGAGAGTTTTACTTCTTATGGAACAAAATAGAAAGCCCAGAGATAAATCCATGCACCTATGGATAACTTATCTTCAACAAAGGAGGCAAGATTATACAATGGAGAAAAGACAATCTCTTTAACAAGTGGTGCTGGAAAAACTGGTCAACCACTTGTAAAAGAATGAAAGTAGAACACTTTCTAACACCATACACAAAAATAAACTCAAAATGGATTAAAGATCTAAACATTTAAGACCAGAAACTATAAACTATAAACATGATTTCCTAAAGGAAATCATAGGCAAAACACTCTCTGACATAAATCACAGCAGGATCCTCTATGACCCACCTCCCAGATATTGGAAATAAAAGCAAAATAAACAAATGGGACCTAATTAAACTTAAAAGCTTTTGCACAACAAAGGAAACTATAAGAAAGGTGAAAAGACAGCCTTCAGAATGGGAGAAAGTAATATCAAATGAAGCAACTGACAAAGAATCAATCTCAAAAATATACAAGCAACTTATGCAGCTCAATTCCAGAAAAATAAACGACCCAATCAAAAAATGGGCCAAAGAACTAAACAGACATTTCTCTAAAGAAGACATACAGATGGCTAACAAACACATGAAAAGATGCTCAACATCACTCATTATCAGAGAAATGCAAATTAAAACCACAATGAGGTACCATTTCACACCAGTCAGAATGGCTGCGGTCCAAAAGTCTACATGCAATAAATGCTGGAGAGGGTGTGGAGAAAAGGGAACCCTCTTACACTGTTGATTGGAATGCAAACTAGTACAGCCACCATGGAGAACAGTGTGTAGATTCCTTAAAAAACTGCAAGTAGAACTGCCATACAACCCAGCAATCCCACTGCTGGGCATACACACAGAGGAAACCAGAATTGAAAGAGATACATGTACCCCAATGTTCATCGCAGCACTATTTATAATAGCCAGGACATGGAAGCAACGGAGATGTCCATTAGCAGATGAATAGATAAGAAAGCAGTGGTACATATACACAATGGAGTATTACTCAGCCATTAAAAAGAATGCATTTGAATCAGTTCTAACGAGGTGGATGAAACTGGAGCCTATTATACAGAGTGAAGTAACCCAGAAAGAAAAACACCAATACAGTATACTAACGCATATATATGGAATTTAGAAAGATGATAACAATGAACCTGTATGCAAGATAGCAAAAGAGACACAGATATATAGAACAGTCTTTTGGACCCTGTGGGAGAGGGAGAGGGTGGGATGATTTGGGAGAATGGCATTGAAACAGTACATTATCATATGTGAAATGAATCACCAGTCCAGGTTTGATGCATGATACAGGGTCCTTGGGGCTGGTGCACTGGGATGACCCAGAGGGATGGGATGAGGAGGGAGGTGGGAGGAGGGGTTCAGGATGGGAAACACATGTACACCCATGGCAGATTCATGTCAATGTATGGCAAAATCACGACAATATTGCAAAGTAATTAGCCTCCAATTAAAATAAATAAATTTATATTAAAAATAAATAAAATAAAAATTTAAAATGATATCAAAATGATATGAATTTTTATGGAAAAAATCCATAGATAACATCATATTCAATGGTAAAATTTCCCCTAATATCAGGAACAAGATAAGGAGGCCTACTTTCACTATTGCTACTCACCACTGTACTGGGAGATTCAGTCAGAACAATGAGGCAGAAAAAGAAATAAAAGGCACCCAAATTAGAAAGGAAGATGACATGATCCTACTTATTAAAAAAAAAAATCCCAAAGAATACACACGCAAACTAGTAGAGATAAACAAATTCAGCAAAAGTTCAAGGTATAAGAACAATATGCAAAAATAAGCTGTAGTTTTATGTACATGCAACAAACAATACAAAAAGAAAACTAAGAATTCCAGTTACAATAGAATCCAAAAGAATAAAATACTTGGGAATAAAGTTAACAAAAAGTGAAACTTGTACACAAAAAACTGTAAAACTTTGCTGAAAAAATTTAAATAAGACATACAAATAATATTTTAAATATGGCAATATTAGTTAAAACAATCAACAAATTCAATGTAATTCTTATAAAAATTTAGATGAACATTCTTGGAGAAATACAAAAAATGAGCATTAAGTTCATATGGACTTGCAAGAGGCCCCTAACAGCCAAAACAATGTTGGTAAAGAAGAACTAGGTTGGAGTACTCACAGTTTCAAATTTCAAAATTTACTATTCAGTTCAGTTCAGTTCAGTTGCTCAGTTGTGTCCGACTCTTTGCGACCCCATGAATCGCAGCACACCAGGCCTCCCNGGCTGATTCATGTCAATGTATAGCAAAACAAATACAGTATTGTAAAGCAAAACAAACTAAAAAATAAAAATTAATTAAAATTTAAAAAAAGTACTGCAATAAAAAAAAAAAGAAATCTATATGCAGGTCAGGAAGCAATAGTTAGAACTGGACATGGAACAACAGACTGGTTCCAAATAGGAAAAGGAGTACGTCAAGGTTGTATATTGTCACCCTGCTTATTTAACGTCTATGCAGAGTACATCATGAGAAATGCTGGGCTGGATGAAACACAAGCTGGAATCAAGATTGCTGGGAGAAAAATCAATAATCTCAGATATGCAGATGACACCACCCTTAAGGCAGAAAGTGAAGAAGAACTGAAGAGCCTCTTGATGAAAGTGAAAGAGGAGAGTGAAAAAGTTGGCTTAAAGCTCAACATTCAGAAAACTAAGATTATGGCATCTGGTCCCATCATTTCATGGCAAATAGATGGGGAAACACTGGAAACAGTGGCAGACTTTGTTTTTTTGGGTTCCAAAATCACTGCAGATGATGACTGCAGCCATGAAATTAAAAGACACTTACTCTTTGGAAGGAAACTTATGACCAACCTAGAGAGCATATTAAAAAGCAGAGACATTACTTTGCCAACAAAGGTCTGTCTAGTCAAGGCTATGGTTTTTCCAGTAGTCATGTATGGATGTGAGAGGTGGAGTATAAAGAAAGTTGAGTGCTGAATAATTGATGCTTTTGAACTGTGGTGTTGGAGAAGACTCTTGAGAGTCCCTTGGACTGCAAGGAGATCCAACCAGTCCATCCTAAAGGTCAATCCTGAGTGTTCATTGGAAGGATTGATGTTGAAGATGAAACTTCAAACTTTGGCCACCTGATGTGAAGAGCTGACTCGTTTGGAAAGACCCTGACACTGGGAAAGATTGAAGGCAGGAGGAGAAGGGGATGACAGAAGATGAGATGGTTGGATGGCATAACCGACTCAACAGACATGAATTTGGGTAAACTCTGGGACTTGGTGAAGGACAGGGAGACCTGGTGTGCTGTAGTCCATGGAGTCTCAAAGAGTCAGATATGACTGAGTGACTGAACTGAACTGTACAGTGGAGAAATAACTCCAGAAAAAATAAGATATGGAGCCAAAGCAAAAACAACACCCAGTTGCAGATGTGACTGGTGATGGAAGTAAAGTCTGATGTTGTAAAGAACAATATTGAATAGGAACCTGGAACGTTAGGTCCATGAATCAAGGCAAATAGGAAGTGGTCAAACAGGAGATGGCAAGAGTGAACTTTGACATTTAAGAATCAGTGAACTAAAATGGACTGGAATGGGTGAATTTACTTCAGATGACCGTTACGTCTACTAGTGTGGGCAAGAATCCCTTAGAAGAAATGGAGTAGCCCTCAGGGTCAGCAAAAGAGTCTGAAATGCAGTACTTGGATGCAATCTCAAAAACAACAGAATGATCTCTGTTCATTTCCAAAGCAAGCCACTCAACATCACAGTAATCCAAGTATATGCCCAACCACTAATAAAGAGGAAGCTGAAGTTGAATGGTTCTGTGAAGACCCACAAGACCTTCTAGAACTAACACCAAAAAAGGATGTCCTTTTCATTATATGGGACTGGAATGTAAAACTGGGAAATCGAGAGAGATTCAGAGTAACAGGCAAATTTGGCCTTGGAGTACAAAATGAAGCAAAGCAAAGGCTAACAGAGTTCTGTCAAGAGAACTAGTCATAGCAAACACCCTCTTCAAACAACACAAGAGATGACTCTACACATAGACATCACCAGATGGTCGATACCGAACTCAGATTGATTATTACCCTTGCAGCAAAGATGAAGAAGCTCTATACAGTCAGCAAAAATAAGACCAGGAGCTGACCATGACCCAGGTCATGAACTCCTTATTGCAAAATTCAGACTTTTGCAAAATTGAAGAAAGGAGGAAAAACCACTAGACCATCCAGCTGTGACCTAAATCAAATCCCTTATGATTATACAGTGGAAGTGACAAATAGATTCTAGGAATTAGATCAGATAGACAGCATGCCTGAAGAATTATGGACAGAAGTTCATGATATTATACAGGATGCAGGAATCAAGACCATCCCCAAGAAAAAGAAATGCAAAAAGGCAAAATGTTGTCTGAGGAGGCCTTACAAATAGCTGAGAAAACAAGAGAAGCTAAAGGCAAAGGAGAAAAGGAAAGATACACCCATCTGAATGCAGGACTCTAAAGAATAGCAAGGAAAGATAAAAAAGCCTTCCTCAGTGATCAATGCAGACAAATAGAGGAAAACAACAGAATGGGAAAGACTAGAGATCTCTTCAAGAAAATTAGAGATACCAAGGGAACATTTTATGCAAAGATGGACACAATAAAGGACAGAAATGGTAGGGGCCTAACAGAAGCAGAAGATATTAAGAAGAGGTGGCAAGAAGACACAGAAGAACTATTCAAAAAAGATCTTCATGACCCAGATAACCATGATGGTGTGTTCACTCACCTAGAGCCTGACATCCTGGAATGCAAGGTCAAGTGGGCCTTAGGAAGCTACACTATGAACAAAGATAGTGGAAGTGATGGAATTCTAGTTGAGCTATTTCAAATCCTAAAAGATGATGCTGTGAAACTGTTGCACTAAATATGCCAGCAAATTTGGAAAACTCAGCATGGCCACAGGACTGGAAAAGATCAGTTTTCATTCCAATCTCAAAGAAAGGCAATGCCAAAGAATGCTCAAACTATTGCACAATTGCATTCATCTCACATGCTAGCAAAGTTATGCTCAAAATTCTCCAAGCCAGGCTTCAATAGTACATGAACCAGGAACTTCCAGATGCTCAAGTTGGATAAAGAAAAGGCACATGAAGTAGAGCTCCAACTGCCAACATCTGCTCAATCATTGAAAAAGTAAGAGGATTCCAGAAAAACATCTACATCTGCTTTATTGACTATGCCAAAGCCTTTGACTGTGTGCATCACAATAAACTGTGGAAAATTCTTCAAGAGATGGGAATACCAGACCAACTTACCTGCCTCTTGAGAAATCTGTATGGAGGTCAAGAAGCAACAGTTAGAACTGGACATAGAACAACAGACTGGTTCCAAATTGGGAAAGGAGTACGTCAAGGCTGTATATTTCACCCTGCTTAGTTAACTATATGTAGAGTACATCATGCAAAATGCCAGGCTGGATGAAGCACAAACTGGATTATATCCAGGAGAAATATCAATAACCTCAGATACTCAGATGACAACACCTTTATGGCAGAAAGCAAAGAAGAACTAAAGAGCCTCTTGAGGAAAGTGAAAGAGGAGAATGAAAAAGTTGGCTTAAAACTCAACATTCAAAAAACTAAGATCATGGCATTCATTCCCATCACTTCATGGCAAATAGATGGGGAAACAATGGAAACAGTGACAGACCTTATTTTTTTGGGTTCCAAAATCACTGCAGGTGATGACTGCAGCCATGAAATTAAAAGACACTTACTCCTTGGAAGAAAAGCTGACCAACCTAGACAGCATATTAAAAAGAAGAGACATTACTTTGCCAACAAGGTTCATCTAGTCAAAGCTATGGTTTTTCCAGTAGTCATGTATGGACGTGAGAGTTGGAGTAGAAAGCAAGCTGAGTGCCAAAGAATTGATGCTTTTGAACTGTGGTGTTGGAGAAGACTCTTGAGAGTCCCTTGGACTGCAAGGAGATCCAACCAGTCCATTCTGAGGGAGATCAACCCTGGGATTTCTTTGGAAGGACTGATGCTGAAACTGAAGCTCCAATACTTTTGGCTACCTGATGCAAAGAACTGCCTCAGCGGAAAGCTCCCCAATGCTAGGAAAGATTGAAGGCGGGAGGAGAAGGGCAAGAGGGATGAGATGGTTGGATGGCATCACTGACTTAAGTTTGAGTAAACTCCGGGAGTTGGTGATGGACAGGGAAGTCTGGTGTGCAGCAGTCCATGGGGTCGCAAAGAGTCTAACACGACTGAGTGACTGAACTGAATTTAAAACTTGTCTGGTGTTTCTAACAACTTCGACTTATCTGAGTCTGATTTTGATTACAGATTTGTCTCTTTGAAACATTTTTTCCTTAATTTTTGGTGTGGCTTACAATCCTTTGTTGAAAATCAGACATGTTAGCTAGGGGACCATATATGAAGGTAAATAGGCCTATAGCGGAGGCTTCATATTAGATTAGCTAGGACCTGAGTTGTTTGAAATTGTTACTCTAGGTACTAGAAACATCAAATTCCTCTAGTGACCTTTTACCGTGTCCCTTCCTGCCATCAGGTTTTACTTTTACCTTTCTGCTGCTCCACAGTTTGCTTCTGGAAATTGGCCAGCGAGGTATTCACTCTTCCTGCTCTGTATTTGTTGTTGCTGGGATATAATCTGTTACTATGGGATGCAACAACCATCCACAATGCTGAACATGCAGAAATAATCCAATCCTCTGTGTAACAGAACTCTACATGCTTAAAAGAAACTTTATAAGAAAATAATTTGGATTACCTTCAATCTTTTTTCCTTCTCCCATACAATAGATCTAATGATGGAAAGTACAGTTGGAGAGAACATGAGTACGAACATCAAAGGAAGGAAACTACCAGTGAGCAAAAGTAATCTGTCATCAGGATAAGCTGGATATGGAAATCTCTGTACAAAGATGCTGATATCGTCAAACAACTGTCTAGCAGTGCTCTCATGATATAGAATGATGGCCTTATCTAAGGCATGCTGTATAGCAAGGAATCCTTCTCTGATGTACCCTATATGATAAAATAAACATCATCAAGTAAAACATGCTAAGGAACATCGAATCAGACACATGCAAACAGCAAAGTAATTCAAGTCAGTCACAGCTTATCACATATAGAACCTAAACTTAGTGTTGCATCAGGGCCAACTGAACATAATAGCTCTGAGAACCTATTATAGTTCTCACACAGAAACAAGGGTTACTTCTTCAGATGAATCTAATCACATCTTCTAAAAATTAAATATATTTAATAAAAGTGGTAGACTTGGTAAATGTAATTCATATTTACAAAAAATGCAACTTTAAGTGAGATGAAGACTTG
>SJXQ01006699.1:171547-201901 GCA_006408695.1 Aepyceros melampus | reverse complement strand
TATATATATATATATAGTGAGTAATAAAGTTTGAACCCCAAGGAAAATTGTTTCACTGAAACCAAGTTATCCATAAAGGTAAAAGGCAGTTTAGGAAGTAACTTGCTTTTCTTTTACTTATTTTTTCTACTTGGAATGTGCTTTTAATTTACAAATCTAGAGCCCTATGCATTGGCAAAATAGGTGAGACTAACAAAAAATAATTACACTTGGGATAAACTCAAATTGCTTTTTTAAAAACTGAAGTGTAGTTGATTTACAATAATGTGATAGTGTCAAGTGTACAGCATAGTAACTCAGGTACATTTTTTCAGATTATATTCAACTAGAGGTTAGTATAAGAAGTTGAATATAATTACATATACAGTAAACTCTTGTTGTTTATCTATTTTATGTATTTTGTAGTTGTTCAGTCACTCAGTCACGTCCGACTCTTTGTGACACCGTAGACTGCAGCAAGCCAGGCTTTCCTGTCCTTAACCATCTCCCAGAGCTTGCTCAAACTCATGCCCAATGATTTGGTGATGCCACCCAACCATCTCGTCCTCTGTTGTCCCCTTCTCCACCTGCCTTCAATCTTTCCCAGCATCAGGGTCTTTTCTAATGACTCAGCTCTTCGCATCAGCTTCCACATCACTTCCAATGAACAATCAGAGTTGATTTCATTTAGGATAGACTGGTTGGATCTCCTTTCAGTCCAAGGGATTCTCAAAAGTCTTCTCCAGCACCATGGCTCAAAAGGATCAATTCTTTGGTGCTCAGTTACCTTCATGGTCCAACTCTCAGATCCATACATGACTACTGGGAAAGCCATAGCTTTGACTATATGGACTTTAGTTGGCAAAGTGATGTCTCTGTTTTTTAATAAGCTGTCTAGGTTGGTCATAGCTTTTCTTTCAAGGAGCAAGTGTCTTTTAATTTCATGGCTGCAGTCACCATCTTCAGTGATTTTGGAGCCCAAGAAAATAAAGTCTGTCACTGTTTCCATTGTTTCCCCATCTATATACAATGAAGTGATGGGACGGATGCCATGATCTTAGTTTTTTAAATGTTGAGTTTTTAGCCAGCTTTTTCACTTTTCACTTTCACATTCATCAAGAGGTTCTTTAGTTCCTGTTCACTTTCTGCCATAAGGGTGGCGTCACCTGCATATCTAAAGTTACTGGTATTTCTCCCGGCAATCTTGATTCTAGCTTGTGCTTCATCCAGCCTGGAATTTTGCATGATGTACTCTGCACATAAGTTAAATAAGCAGGGTGACAGTATACATCTTTGATGTACTCCTTTTCCAATTTGGAACCAGTCTGTAGTTCCACATCTGATTCTAAATGCTGCTTCTTGACTTGCATACAGGTTTCACAGGAGGCAGATAATGTGGTCTGCTATAACAATCTCTTCAAGAATTTTCCACAATTTGTTGTGATGCACACAGTCAAAAGCTTTAGTATAGTCAATAAGTAGATGTTTTTCTGGAATTCTCTTGCTTTTTCTATGATCCAACAGATGTTGGCAATTTGATCTCCAGCTTGGAGAATTTTGAGCATTACTTTGCCAGCATTTGAAATGAGTGCAATCGTGTGGTAGTTCGAGCATTCTTTGGCATTGCCTTTTTTGGGGATTGGAATGAAAACTGATCTTTTCCAGTCCTGTGGCCACTGCTGAGTTTTCCAAATTTGCTGACATATTAAGTGCAGCTCTGTAACAGCGTCATCTTTTAGGATTCAAAATAGCTCAGCTGGAATTCGATCACCTCCACTAACTTGGTTTGTAGTGATGCTGCCTAAGGCCACTTGACTTTATACTCCAAGATGGGCTCTAGGTGAGTGATCACACCATTGTGGCTATCTAGGTCATTAAGATCTTTTTTGAATAGTTCTTCTGTGTATTCTTGCCACCTCTTCTTAATATCTTCTGCTTCTGTTAGGCCCCTACCATTTCTGTCCTTTATTGTGTCCATCTTTGCATAAAATGTTCCCTTGGTATCTCTAATTTTCTTGAAGAGATCTCTAGTCTTTCCATTCTGTTGTTTTCTTCTATTTGTCTGATTGATCACTGAGGAAGGCTTTTTAATATTTCCTTTCCTTGCTTTCTTTGGAATCCTGCATTCAGATGGGTGTATCTTTCCTTTTCTCTTTTGCCTTTAGCTTCTCTTGTTTTCTCAGCTATTGGTAAGGCCTCCTCAGACAACCATTTTGCCTTTTTGTACTTCTTTTTCTTGGGGATGGTCTTGATCACTGCCTTCTTATATCATGAACCCCTGTCCTTAATTCTTCAGGCACTCTAGCAGATCTAATCTCTTGAAACTATTTGTCACTTCCACTGTATAATCATAAGGGATTTGATTTAGGTCACAGCTGGATGGTCTAGTGGTTTTTCCTACTTTCTTCAATTTTGCAAAAGTCTGAATTTTGCAATAAGGAGTTCATGATCTGGGTCATAGTCAGCTCCTGGTCTTGTTTTTGCTGACTGTATAGAGCTTCTTCATCTTTGCTGCAAGGAATATAATCAATCTGAGTTCGGTATTGACCATCTGGTGATGTCCGTGTGTACAGTCATCTTTTGTGCTGTTGTAAGAGAGTGTTTGCTATGACTAGTGTGTTTTCTTGGTTTGTCCTGCTTCATTTTGTACTCCGAGGCTAAACTTGCCTGTTACTCCAGGTAACTCTTGCCTTCCATACTTTTGCATTCCAATCCCCTAAAATGAAAAGGACATCCTTTTTTGGTGTTAGTTTTAGAAGGTCTTGTAGGTCTTCTTACAACCATTCAACTTCAGCTTCTTTAGTATTACTGGTTGGGGCATATACTTGGATTACTGTGATATTGAATGGCTTGCCTTGGAAATGAAGAGATCATTCTGTTGTTTTTGAGACTGCATCCAAGCACTGCATTTTGGACTCTTTTGTTGACTATAAGGGCTACTTCATTTCTTCTTCTAAGAGATTCTTGCTCACAGTAGTAGATATAATGGCCATCTGAATTAAATTCGACCCTTTTTTTTTTTCCATTTTAGTTCACTGATTCCTAAAATATTGATGTTCATTCCTGCCATCTCCTGTTTAACCACTTCAATTTACCTTGATTCATGGACTTAGTATTCTATCGCAGCTTCCTATGTGATATTTACAGCATCAAACTTTACTTTCAACACCAGACACAAGTGGGTGCTGTTTCTGCTTTGGCTCAGCCTCTTCATTTCTTCTGGAGCTATTTCTCTGCTCTTGTCCAGGAGCATATTAGGCACTTGCTGACCCGGGGAGTTCATCTTTCAGTGTCCCATCTTTTTGCCTTTTCATACTGTTCATGGAGTTCTCAAGGCAAGAGTGCTGAAGTGGTTTGCCATTCCCTTCTCCAGTGGACCATGTTTTGTCAGAATTCTCCACCGTATCTGTCCATTTTGGGGGACTCTGCATGGCATGGCTCATAATTTCATTGAGTTAGACAAGGCTGTGATCTATGTGATCAGTTTATTTAGTTTCCTGGGACTGTGGTTTTCATTTTGTGTGCCCTCTGATGTATGAGGATGAGAAGCTTGTGGAACCTTCCCTGATGGGAGGGACTGGCTGTGGGGAAAATTTGGTCTTGCTCTGGTGGGCAAGGCCATGCTGAGGAAATCCTTTATCCAAGTTTCTGGTGATAGGTGGGTCTGTGTTCCCTCCCTTTAGTTTGGCCAGAGGCCAAACTGTGGTAGGGGTAATGGGGACCTCCTTCAAAAGGACTTACGGAGCATGACGGGCTTCTCAGGACTGTTGTAGTCAGTGCCCCTGACCCCGCAGCAGGCCACTGTCGACTCATGTCTCTGCCGGAGACTCAAGGACACTCACAGGCAAGTCTGGCTCACTCTCTTGTGGGGCCACTGCTCCTTTCCCTTTGGTCTTGGTGGGCACAAGGTTTTGTTTGTGCCCTCCAAGTCTTTTTCCCCAGTCCCGTGGAAGTTCTGTAATCAAATACCAC
This sequence comes from Aepyceros melampus, assembly GCA_006408695.1. Taxonomy (NCBI): domain Eukaryota; kingdom Metazoa; phylum Chordata; class Mammalia; order Artiodactyla; family Bovidae; genus Aepyceros; species Aepyceros melampus. The sequence goes on along the minus strand of SJXQ01006699.1, from coordinate 197,950 downwards.
TGGCTTTCAAAATCAAATTCCCTGGGGGTTCTCAGTCCCTTTGCTGGATTTCCTAGGTTAGGAAATCTCCTGTGGCCCCTAGAACTTTTGCAACAGTGCAAGAACTTGTTTGGTATAATGGTTCTCCAGTTCATGGGCATCTGCTCAGTGGCTCTACAGTGGAGCTAATGGTGACCTCCACCAAGAGGACTTACACCTCACACCTTGCCACCCAGGTCTGATGCAGCCAGAGCCCCTGTCCCCGTGGTAGGTCACTGCTGATTCATGCCTCTGCAGGAGACACTCAGACACCCAAAGGTAAGTCTGGCTCAGTCCCTTGTGGAGGTCACTGTTCCTTTCCCTGGGTCCTGTGTGTGCACAATTTTTTTATTTTTTGCATCCCCTCAGCATCTGGCGGGTCTGAGATTTGACTTTAAACATGATTGCACGCCTCCTACTGTCTTGTTGGAGTTTCTCCTTTGCCCCTGGATACAGGCTATCTTTTTCTGCTAGGATTCAACATTCTCCTCTTGATGGTTGTTTAGCAACTAGTTGTGATTTTGGTATTCTTGCAGGAGAAGATAAGCACACATCCTTCTACTCCAGTATTTTAGAAGTTAATCAATCTAAGGCAAGGATGAGACTTTAATCAGGGAGCCAGCTGGCCAAGAAGATGGAAGGCTAATGTCTCAAAATAACCATATTATCTGGGTCGAGGGTGGGGGGAGGTGAGGAAGCAAAGTAAAAAGGCCATTAATCTTGCAAACATCTCCTAGAATGGCAAGCCTCAGGCAGGGGATGTGTTAATTTCTTCCTGCCATCTACAGGTGGACAGAGTTCTGAACAAATGCACTTTAACAGTCAGGCAGGTGGGTAGGATTCTCTGAGGCAGAGCATTCTGTATGATTATAACAACAAAAGCAATGAAAAGCAAGTCAAAGAAACAGTTTCTGACATGGAGTCAGAATTGGCTTCTTCTCCACAATATATTCACATCCCACTCAAAGCATCTCCCTTTCTTCTGAATTCATGCTGAGATTTCTCCCCAGAAACATCCTGAAGTCCAAGACACTTGGTTTAGAGCTTCCACAGTCACTCCCTCAAGTATGGAACCTTTTGGAAATGGAGTTATGGTTCTCATTGCTGAAGCAGCACCCCAGTCTATGGGGTGCAAGCCTGGCTGCTCTGCCTGTTCTGTGAAGCCCTTGGTCTAAGAAGCTGCTTGCATATGCCTTCTGCTAGCTGTAGTTGCATACTGCATTTTATGTATAGTGAAAGTGAAAGTGAGGTCGCTCAGTTGTGTTTGACTCTTTGCCACCCGTGGAGTGTAGCCTACCAAACTCCTCCATCCATGGGATTCTCCAGGCAAGAATACTCAAGTGGGTTGTCATTTCCTTCTCCAGGGGATCTTCCTGACCCAGGGATCAAACCCAGGTCACCCACATTGCAGGCAGACGCTTTAACCTCTGCACTACCAGGGAAGCCCTTAAATACAAGAATACAGTCTCTCAGAAAACCTCTTATAGAGACACAGAACTTCAGATCCAAGTACTAACATCAAAGATTTCAAGGGAGGAAAGGAAGCCAAGTTGAAAGAAGAAGGGGGAGGAGGTGGGGGGGGGCGGTGAAAGGAGTGGCCTTACAGATGTCTCCTGCCACCTACAGATACCCAGGCATTATGGGACTTTTCCCTGGGCCTCCAGAGAAGGGAGGACTGGAACTCGGCCCTACCAGAAATCAGACCAGACCAGAACCAGAATTCAAGTTCTCTGCCAAGAGGAGGTGATCAGTCTCCAATTCTCAGCTCAGGCTGAGGGCCCTTCGACCAGATTCCTGTGTCCAGGACTTGGGGGCTAGAAAAACAGGGAAGGATAGGAAGGGTTAAGGGGAGGAAAGAGAGAGGGAAGAGGAGAGAAGTCAATAAAGCCTCTCGTTCCTTACCGGTTGGGGCACTCTGGCCAGTTGTCCGCGTCAGGAGGAGACCAGGGACAAAAGGGTCCCAGTTGTGGCCACTGGGTCTGGTCCACTGGCAGGCAAGCTGGCCCCTGAGTACCCCGAGAGGTCAGGATGTCAGTCTCAGCGAAGAAGAGTCCCACCAGAGTCGCCATCTGTTGCAGGAAGAGGGACCCCTTCCAGGGCCTGAAACTGGGCTCTTGTCTAACACTTGGAAATGAATTGTCAGAGGAGACACATGTGCTGACAAAGCAAGAGATTTTATTGGGAAAGGGCACCCGGGTGGAGAGCAGTAGGGTAAGGGAACCCAGGAGAACATTTTATGTATAGTAGTTACTAATTTTTTAAGGTTGGAAATCAGATAATTAATTTTATACTTTACAGTTTTTCTTGTATCAACATATAAACAAGTTATTTCTAAGCATTGCTTTGCTTTAGCTGTATCCTCCTAATTTTTCTCCCAAACCTTAACATGTTATTTTTGGGAGAAAACCCCCTTCTGCACTTCCTAGATTCAGGTGACTATTTCCTTTCCCATGGTAGGGAATTTTTTTTACTATAATCTCTTCAAGTATTTTATCAGTCTCTTTCTCTTCTTCTTCTGGGATCACTATAACTTGCCTGCAGATGGGTTTAATGTTGTCCCAAAGGTCTCTTAAGACTGTCTGCATTTCTTTTCATTCTTTTTTCTTTATTCTGTTCTGCAGCAGTGATTTCCATCATTCTATCTTCCAGCTCACTTATCCATTCTACTGCCTCAGCTATTCTGTTCTTTATTCCTTCCACTGTCTTTTTCATTTATTAGATTGTTCATCATCACTGTTCATCCATTCTTTAGTTCTTCTGGATCTTTGTTATACATTTCTTGTACTTTCTCTATCTGTACCTCTATTTCCCCAAGATCTTGCATCATCTTTACTATCATTACTCTGATATTTTTCAGGCAGACTGCCTATCTCCTCTTTATTTAGTTGGTGTTGTAGGGTTTTACATTTCTCTTTTCTGTAACATATTTATGTTATCTCATTTTGTCTGTTTTTGTGGTCTCCACTCTGAAGGCTGCAGGATTGTACTTCCTCTTCCTTCTGGTGCCTGTTCCTTGGTGGGAAGGTTCAATTTAGGGGCTTGTGCAGTCTTTCTGGTGGGAGGGAGATGAGTCTTGTTCTTCTGGTGGGCAGGGCTGTGTCAATGGGCATGTTTTGCGGTGTCTGTGAAGTTAGTTCAACTTTAGGCCCCTGTCTACTAATGGGTGGGGCTGTGCCCTGTTTTTCTGGTTGTTTGGCCTGAGTCATTCCAGCACTGGAGCTGGCAGACTGTTGGGTGGGGTTCGATATTGATGCCAAGAAGGGGAACTCTGGCAAAGCTCATGCTGATTAATATTTTGGGGCTGGAAATTCTCTGGTGGTCCAGTAGGTAGGACTTGGTGCTCCCACAGTAAGAGCTCAGGTTCCACCCCTGGCTGGGAAACCAAAACCCCACAAGTTACATGGCATGGGCAAGAAAAGAAAAGAAACAAATGATAAATGGACAGACAAAACCAAGACAAACCATGAAAACAAAACCAAAACCAAACCAAAACAAAACAAAACAAAAAACCAGAGAAAAAAAATTCCAAACCAAAACAAAGAATAAAAACAAGACAAAGCCCCTGAAAAGCAAAGACAATAATAAAGAAAAACAAAACAAAAAAAATTAAAGTAAAACAAAAAAGAAAAATACAAAATATGTTTAAAACAAACAAAAAAATAACATTATAATTCCCTGTGGCCTCTGCTATCAGTGTCATTGCCATCCTTGAGAACCACAGTCAACCACCACCTCCTCAAGAGGCCCTCCAGACCTCTAGGTAGGTCATGAGACCTCCTGTGGGCACTGTAGTGGGGGAGCTCAGATTCTGACCTGGCCCAACTTCTACATGTGTGTGTCCACAAAGTCCAAAGCTGCTAGGTCAAACCTATCTCATTTGTGGGACACTCACTGTCCATTTAGATGTTCCACAGGTGCTGGGTTTACTAAGTCCATCACAGGGATTTAACCCACACCTTGTGCAGCTGCAAGAAGTGATTTCAGTTTTTCCTTAGTCACACAGCCTCTGAGACTAAGCTTAAGTTTTAATTTTAAGTTTAATTTTAATTTAAGTTTAAATTTGCATGTGGGCCACCCTCAGGCATCTGCTCCCTGTTCAGATGAATGGGGTGAGGGCAGCAACTGACTGGGGCATGTTTGATTGCTTAGGTGGGAGGGAGAAAGAGGTGGCAACAACTGGGGCTTGTGAGCTCACTTGGTGAGAGCCACCTCCCAGCTCCTGTGGAGGAAGGGGCTGGTGTGTAGGTACAGAGGCCTTGATGGTGGCCCCACCCTTTGTGTACCACTCAGGGTGCCTCACTTCGAGGGGAGACAATGTTTCCTCCAGGAGCAATCAGGCTTCAGAGCTCCTCAATTCTACCCCTTGAGCTTGTCTCCATGCAGCTGACAGAAGTCTTCTCCTTAGTTGCACTCTTCAAACCCCATGCTTTAGCATCCAGTCCCTGCCAGCACTGGCAGACACCATCTAAGACTGAGGCATGGACCATCCTGTAAATCTTGCTCTGTCCTGCTTGCCACAGACCACCTGCTGCACTCCTCTCTGATAGCCTTCAAAGCTCTCCTGTTTCATCTGATCTTGAGGAACGGTGAGGGGGCTTCCCTGGATATGATAACTTCTCCTCTCCTTCAGCTGCCACCCAGCAGTGTGAATCCCATCTGCTTCTTTTTTTCTTCCTTCAGGAAAACTCCCTGGGGTTGGGAATTCCCTGGCAGTCCAGCAGCGAGGACTTGGCACTTCCACTGTGGGGAGTCTGGGTTCAACCCTCAGCGAAGGATCCAAGATCCTGGCAAGCCATGTGGCCTGTCCAAAAACAGAATAAACAAAACAGACAAACAAAAATCAAAACAAATAGCAAAAATAAAACAAAGACAAAAAACAAGAAAACAACAAACCAAACAAAAACCAAAACAAAAAATAAAAACAAAACAAATAACAACAAAACAGGAAAAAACAAACAGTATAAAACCAAAAAGATATTCCCCAAAGAAAATAAAAATAGAATAAATGAAAATTTAAAAATACAAAATTAAAAAAAAATAAAACAGGAACAACAACAAAATTCCCTGGGGCCTCTGTTATCAGTGTCCTTGTCCCCACAGTGAACTAGAGCCAACTCTGACCTCCCCAGGAGATCCTCCAAGACCTCTGGTTAGGTCACTGGACCCATTATGGGCATAATGGAGTCAGCTCAAACTTTGACATGGCCCATCCCATTCCTACCCTGTGTATGTGGCCACAAGTCCACAGCTGCTAAAGGTAGACCTGGCTCAGCTGCAGGAGCAGTTTTCCATTAAAATGTTCTCTAGGCACTAAGTTTACCAAGCCCTCTGTGTGGGATTAATCTATGGTTTGTGCAGCTTGAAGGAAAGATTTCAGGTCTTCCTCAGTCACACAGCCTCTAGGGCTCTGCTTCGGTTTTGCTTGCACCTCTGTCTTTGGTTCATCCACAGGTGTCTGCTTCTTGCCCAGCCAAGAAGGGGCTAAAGGCAGCAACTGGGGCGAGTACTGACCTGTTTCCCACGATTTTGCTACACATATTTTTTTCTGCCCTCTTCTCTCTTATTTCTGAAAGACTTTAATTTTACAGATGTAAAACATTTAGTATCTTCCCACATCTCAGTGAACCACCACTTAAAAATTTTTTTTTTTTTGTTTTTCAGAATGGTTACATTTTATTGTTTCTAGTTCACTTTTTCTTCTGTCATCTTCATTTGGATATTAAATTTGTCTTGTATTTTCCAATTTTAGACTTTGTGTTTTATTCCTTTTTTATGGTTTATATTTCTCTTCTGAAATTTATTTTTCCTATCACTGTATGTTTATTTTCTTTTATTTCAGTGACAGTAGTTATATAGCCACTTAAAAGTCATGTCTTCTTAATTTCATAATCTGGGTTTTCTTGAAGTCTATCTCAGTTGGTATTAAGAAATAGTAAACATTTAAAAAGTAATATGATATTGTACTACTGATAAGGTAATGTAATGATATATAAGAATACACAGACTAAAAGAGAATAAAGAGAGAATTTCAGGACAGATTACTTTAAGTAGTTTTGGGAAAATCGCTTTATTCCACATGGAGAAAAATAATGTTTAACACTTAGCCAAATCACATACAAATGTGAATTCCTCATGGATTAACATTCAAATTGTAGAAGGAAAAATAAGAAATATCAGGACAATATTTTTGAACTTAGGAGCAGGGACGGGCTTCTCAAATGACCTCAGAAGAAGAGCCGCTGACAAAACTGATGAATTATATATCAAATTAAATATTTCTTTCAATAAAGGACAATAGAATCACAAATTGGAAAAATACACTTTTAACATTCGGTACCAGCAATAAATATATCTAGAATATACAAAGAACTTCTGAATAGTTATAAGTTTTAAAATAAATATTTAAATAAATAAATAAATTTTGTGTTATTTGAAACTTTGTCATGTGGAGGGATTGTTGTTTTTAAATTTCCTTTTTGAATTGACATATATTTGATTTACAATATTATATTTGTTTTAGGTGTACAACATAGTGATTCAGTATTTTTATAGATTATATTCCATTAAAGGTTATTACAAAATAGCCACTATGGAAAGCAGTATGGAGGTTCCCCAGAAAACTAAAAAATAGTACTCCTGGGCATATACCTGGACAAAACTGTAATTCAAAATGATACACAAATCCCTATATTCATAGCAGCAGTGTTCACAATAGCCAAAATGTGGAAACAACCAAAATGTTCATCAACAGATGAAGGTATATACAAGTATATACTGTATAGAGTAGAATACTACACAGCCATAAACAATGCCATTTGGAGCACCACAGATGCAACTAGAGATGATTATCATACTAAGTGAAGTAAGTCAGAAAGAGGAAGATAAATACCATGTATCACTTCTGTGTGGAATATAAAATATGGCACCAATGAACCTATCTACAAAACAGAAACAGATTCACAAGCACAGAAACCAGATCTGTGGTTGCCAAGAGGGTGGAGGAGAGGGAGAGTGATGGACTGGGAATTTGGGGTTATTAGGTGCAAATTATTACATTAAGAAAGGATAAACAGTAAGGTCCAACTGTATAGCCCAAGGAAAGAAAAAAGTGAAGTCACTGTTGTGTCCGACTCTTTGCAATCCCATGGACTGCAGCCTTCCAGGCTCCTTCATCCATGGGATTTTCCAGGCAAGAGTACTGGAGTAGGGTGCCATTCCACCCCACTCCAGTACTCTTGCCTGGAAAATCCCATGCATGGAGGAGCCTGGTAGGCTGCAGTCCATGGGATCGCGAAGAGTCAGACACGACTGAGCGACTTCACTTTCACTTTTCACTTTTTTGCATTGGAGAAGGAAATGGCAACCCACTCCAGTGTTCTTGCCTGGAGAATCCCAGGGACGGGGGAGCCTCATGGGCTGCTGTCTATGAGGTCGCACAGAGTCGGACAGGACTGAAGCGACTTAGCAGCAGCAGCAGCAGCAGCAGCGTGCCACTCCTTTTCCAGGGGATCTTCCTGACCCAGGGATTGAATCTGGGTCTCCTGCACTGCAGGCACACTCTTTACTGTCGGACCCACCAGGGAACCCATAGCTCAAGGAACTATCCAATTTCCTGGGATAAGTCATAATGGAAAATAATATTTAAAAAAGAATGTACATATATGTGAAATATGTTGAGTCCACTTTGCTATATACCAGAAATTAGCACAACATTATAAATCAAATACACCTCAATTAGAAAAAGATACCAAAAATGATGGCTATAAAAAAGTGATGGCTATAATTCCTATGTTGTACGATTAATATATCCTTGTTACTTATATATTTTGTACATTGTAGCTTGCATCTCTTAATCCCATATCCTAATTTCCTCTCCCCTCTGGTAACTAACTACTAGTTTTCTTTTCTATATCAGTTGGTCTTTTTATTTTGTCATGTAGGTAAATTTTATTTTTTAGATTACACACATAAGTGACATCACAAAGTATTTGTCTTTTTCTGCCTGATATTTCACTAAGCATAATATTTTTTAGGTTTATTTACATTGCAGCAAATGGCAGAATTCTGTCCTTTTTATGACTGAGTAATATTTCATTATATATCTTTTTATGCCATTATATATGTATATGGGCTTCCTAGAAGCTCAACTGGTAAAGAATCCACTTGAAATGCAGGAAAACTCAGTTCAATATCTGGGTCAGGAAGATCCCCTGGAGAAGGGATAGGCTACCCACTCCAATATTCCTGGGCTTTCCTGAAGGCTCAGATGGTAAAGAATCCACCTGTATTGTGAGATACCTGGGTTTGATCCCTGGGCTGGGAAGATATCCTGGAGGAAAGTATGGCAACCCAATCCAGTATTCTCCCCTGGAGAATCCCCAGGGATAGAGGAGCCTGGCAGGCTACAGTCTACAGCGTCGCAAAGGGTCAGACACAACTGAGTGGCTAAGCACAGCACAGTATATATGTATATATTGTATCTGAATCTTTGTGACCCCATGGACTGTAGCCCATCAGGATCCTCTGTCCATGGAATTCTCCAGGCAAGAATACTGGAGTGGGCATCCATTTCCTTCTCCAGGGGATCTTCCTGACCCAAGGATTGAACCTAGGTCTCCTGCACTGCACATGGATTCTTTACCACCTGAACCACCAGGGAAGCCACACACATATATATATATATACAGCGTCGCAAAGGGTCAGACACAACTGAGTGGCTAAGCACAGCACAGTATATATGTATATATTGTATCTGAATCTTTGTGACCCCATGGACTGTAGCCCATCAGGATCCTCTGTCCATGGAATTCTCCAGGCAAGAATACTGGAGTGGGCATCCATTTCCTTCTCCAGGGGATCTTCCTGACCCAAGGATTGAACCTAGGTCTCCTGCACTGCACATGGATTCTTTACCACCTGAACCACCAGGGAAGCCACACACATATATATATATATGTAACATATTCCTTATTCATTTGTCTTTGATGAACACTTGGGTTGCTTCCATATATTGGCTATGGTAAATATTGCTGCTATGGACATTGGGTGCATGTATCTTTTCTAGTCAGGGTTTTCATTTTCTTTGAGATGTATATTGGGACTTCCCTGGTGGCTCAGATGGTAAAGCATCTGTCTACAATGTGGGAGACCCGGGTTCGATCCCTGGGTTGGGAAGATCCCCTGGAGAAGGAAATGGCATTGAGGAGTGGAACTACTGGATCATATAGCAGTTGTAACTGTAGTTTTAAAACTATCCATACTGTTTTCTGTTCTCACCCACAGTGTACAAGAGATTCTCTTTTCTCCATATTCTGGTCAACATTCTTTATTTGTAGACTTTTGATGACAGCCATTCTGATATAAATGAAGTGTTATCTCATCTGATTTACATTTTTCTAAAAATTAGTGATACTGAGCACCTTTCCATGTATCTGTTGGCCATCCATACGTTTTCTTTGGAAAAAATGTGTATTCAAGTCTTCTGCCCATTTTTTGATTGGATTGTTAGTTTATTTGATATTGAGTTGTATAAGCTGTTTGTGTATTTTTGATATTAACCCCTTGTCTGCCATACCATTAGCAAATATTTTTTCTCATTCCATATGAGAAATGGAATTTTGTTGATGTTTGTTGTGCAAAAGCTTTTAAGCTTAATTTTTAATTTTTACTTTTGTCTAGGAGACAGATAGAAAACACTTTGCTACAATTTTCATCAAAGAATGTCCTGCCTATGTTCTCTTCTAGGAGTTCCACAATATCAAGTTTTATATTTAGTCCTTAATCTTTTTCAAGTTTATTTTAGTACATGGCATTATGAGGGAATGTTCTAATCTCACTGTTTTACATGTAGCTGTCCATTTTTTTTCCAGCATAACTTATTGAAAAGACTGTTTTTTCTTCATTGTATATTCTTACCTATATAAACTGACTATAGGTCTGTGGATTTATTTCTGGGATCTCTACTCTGTTCCACTGGCCTGTGTATCTGTTTTTGTGCTGCACCATTCTGTTTTGATTACTGTATATTTACAGTGTAGTCTGAAGTCAGGGAATATGATAGCTTCAGCTTTGTTCCTTTTTAATCAAGCTTGCTTCAGCAATTTGGAGTCTTCTGGTTCCATATAAATTTTAGGATTGTTTGCTCTAGTTCTGCGAGAAATGTCATGGGTATTTTGAAAGAGATTGTATTAAATCTGTAGATTGCTTTCAGTATGGCCATCTTAGCAATATTAACTCACTAATTCATTAGCATGGACCATCTTTCCCTTTCTTTGAGTCATCTTTAATTTCCTTCATCAATGTTCTATAGTTTTGGAGAAAAAAAAGAAACTCTTTTTTATGAAGAAATTGCTGTTTTTAGGCTTCAAGAGATTCTTTTGTGGTTATAAAATTGAAATATCAAGCATTGAGGTTTCTCATTTCTTCTTTGATTATATTTAGTACCTATCCAAGGAAGGTGCCCCTGAGGAGGGCATGGCAACCCACTCCAGTATTCTTGCTTGGAGAATCTCACGGACAGAGGAGCCTGATAGTTTGCAGTCCATATGGTCTCAAAGAGTCAGACATAACTGAAGTGAATTAGCATGAAGCAGTAGCTGTCTTAATAGTCTACTCACCTACTTGTCAATCTTTCTTAATCTCTGTATCCTTGTCTTCTTTTCTTTACTCTTCCTTAATTTAAAGCTGAGCGACGAAGAATGATGCTTTTGAACTGTGGTGTTGGAGAAGACACCTGAGAGTCCCTTGGACTGCAAGGAGATCCAACCAGTCCATTCTGAAGGAGATCAGTCCTGGGTGTTCTTTGGAGGGAATGATGCTAAAGCTGAAGCTCTAGTACTTTGGCCACCTCATGCGAAGAGTTGACTCACTGGAAAAGATTCTGATACTGGGAGGGATTGGGGGCAGGAGGAGAAGGGGACGACAGAGGATGAGATGGCTGGATGGCATCACCGATTCGATGGACATGAGTTTGAGTGAAGGACAGGGAGGCCTGGTGTGCTGCGTGGTCGCAAAGAGTCAGACACGACTGAGCGACTGAACTGAACTGAACTGAAACATGCTTCATCCACCCTTCTTCTCATAACATTTTCCCACTAATAGTATGGTATTAAGGAAACCCAAGGGCATACTGCCTTGTGTCAAGTAATATAACACTCAAAATCAAGAAGTGAAATAAAATTCAGATGTCCAATGCAAAAAAGGGCCATTCTCTGAAACATTGCAATCAATTATATAAATTGTGAAATATAGGTCACAGTCTTCTTTATTCATCAATAGAAACAAAAGTTTGAGTTCAGAATTAAACAAATACCAAAGATGAATGTGAGTGTCATTACTTGGAGAGTGTCATTACTTGAAGAGATGCATCCACTACCATATCATTTCTCTTATTCATACTAAATATTGCTATGATTTTGTCTCTCATAACTTCCAGGAAGAGATTTCATATTCCTTCACTTTACACATTAGGTATTTAATAATCTGTTTGCCTCTTAGCTTCACCTTGAATAGCCTCCTGTGTAAGTCTCTATTCTAGCTATAAAAAATAAAACAAACAAAATGTCATGTAGTCCCCTGAATGTGGCATCTTATCTTGATGTGTTCATGATCTTACTTGCACTATGTGGAATAGTATTCATTTATCTCCATCTAGCTAATTTATATAATTACTTGTAGACTCAGCTTAAATTCCTTCTTAACAGACTACATAAAGATTATTTTAATGACTGTCTAATATGTTCATCTATTCTCTTACTGGTTATGATGTTTCCAATTTTTGTTGCTAATGCTAAAATGTGCATAGGTTGTTTTCCTTCTACAGAATATCTGCTAAATATTAAAAGCTCAAGGGCTTCCCTGGTAGCTCAGCTGGTAAAGAATCTGCCTGCAACGCAGGAGACCCTGGTTCAATTCCTGGGTCGAGAATATCTGCTGGAGAAGGCGCTGGCTACCCACTCCAGTATTCTTGGGCTTCCCTTGTAGTTCAGCTGGTATAGAATCTGCCTGCAGTGTGGAAGACCTGGGTTTGATTCCTGGGTTGGGAAGATCCCCTGGAGAAGGGAACAGCTACCACTTCAGAATTTTGGTCTGGAGAATTCCACGGCCGTATAGTCCATGGGGTCACAAAGAGTCGGACACGATTGAGCGACTTTCACTTTCACTTTGCATAAAAATCTCAAGTATAGTTGGTAAACTAACAGTACACATTAAGGGCTTTTCAAGAAAATATGCAATATGAAATTTTGAATTAAAAATTATCACAATTTTTAAAGTTTTAGATCAAATCAACAGAATTATACATAGACATGAATATTCAAACAATACCAACAAATTAAAATATATGTATCTGAAAAGCAGAACACTAAACCACAACTAAAGATAAGCATATTGGTATAAGAATTGAAAGAGTTTCCCTGGTGGCTCAGTGATAAAGAATCCACCTGCCAAAGGACACATGGGTTCAATTCCTGGGTTGGGAAGTTCCTCTGGAGAAGGAAATGGCAACCTACTCCAGAATTCTTGCCTGGAAAATCGCATGGACAGAGGAGCCTTGCGGGCTACTGTCCACAGGGTCACAAAAGATTTTGACATGAATTAGCGATTAAGTAACAACAAAGCATAATATATATATTATATATTCTCTCTATATATATATATATGTTAGTTTACCAAATGTATAGGATTTAGTAGTTTTTATATAATATACATTTAATTTAAAAATTACAAGTTAAGAATAAAGTGATTATTTCACGTATCTGTATAAATACACATATGTATACATACACATATACACACACACATATATACACAATATACATAACATATATATTATTATACAAGTGTAATAAAAATTAAGTATGCATATGCATAAGGATCTGCTCACCAGGACCTCCTCCATCATGATGATCTGGATTCCTGGGTCCTACAGAGGCCTGATTAGGAAAAAGTAAGGTTGTTTTCCAGCCTGTCTCGTCTGGCCATATGATAGTCCTCTGTATAGCAGCAAAACGCAGACGATATTTTACCTAGAAGTAGCAGTAGAAAACAAACTATGTTTAAAACTAAACTGAGAAGCAAATATTAGAAAATAAAGCAAAGTTAAATCCACATAGGAAACCACGTGATTTGAAATTGAGACTCATCTGATACGAAAGTGATTCTGAATGCCTGCAAGTGACAGTGACTCCAAGCAACAAATATAATCCAATCATATTTGTAGTTTAAGTCCTCTCCCAATGTAGACAGTTCACAAAAAGAAGATACACACATGGCCCACAAATATATAAAAACCTTCTCAATGTCATAGAATGGAATAAATACAAATTAAAACTACATTGATATCTTTCTTACCTGTCACACTGGAAAAGTCAAAACATACTGTGTTAACATACTGTGTTGGCAAGGCAGTCAACAGGCACTTTAATACATTGCTTGTAGTATGCAAAATGGTACAATAATAATGGAGAATCTGACAATGTTCCACAAAACTATATATGCATGCACTGTTTAATTCAGCAAACATACTTTCAATAACAGACTTGGAATATAAACCTCAAACGGTATGTGGAAAAGCCCACATGCACATGGTTGTTTGTTGTAACATTTGTCGTGGAAATACAGCACATTGGAATCAACCTAACTGCTCATACATAAAAGACTGCATAAATTACACAATACAGAGTTCTGTATCTGCTCGAGGTATAGTCAGAAAATAGAAACTAGATAACCTAATGGATAGGTTATACTATCCATACTAGATAACCTATGGATAGGAGAGCTCTAAGACATCAGATAGAGACAGCAGGAAGCAGTCATTGGCCCTAGGACTAAGGAAACAAAAGCAAGGGTTTGCAATTAGTAAAATTTGTAAACTTAAATGAGAGGTCATGTAGGGATGAAAAATCAAGCCTCTGAACAGGGGCATAAGTCAGCTCGTACTAGGTTACAGATCTTGAAAGAGGGGACTTTGGACGGGGGCCTTGACTTCTGAAAAGGAGCTCCAGTTGCCTAGTGCTGGAAATCTTTGAGAGGGTGTGATAAAGCTGATATTGAAAAGCGTTGAGCAATCTTCAAACTGCATTTGTCTGCCACTATGAAATGGCAACCCACTCCATTGTTCTTGCTTGGAGAATCCCAGGGGTGGCGGAGCCTGATGGGCTGCCATCTCTGGGGTCACACAGAGTCGGTCATGACTGAAGCGACTTAGCAGCAGCAGCAGCAGCATGAGAAAGAAAATGCTACTGACAAAAAAAAAAGAGATATTGCTGGGGTGTCATTCACAGCAACTACAAGCAGCCAGAAAGCCAACAGAAAAGTTAGAGTTACTTCTTTTTCTCTAAGTCTTGCTTCTATTCTGCCCCTAATGCCTTTTATTAGCTGAATCTGAGAGCTGGCTGAAAAAAGTGGAAATGTAGCTGTAGCATCAAAAAGCAAAGTAGAAGAATGGATTTATGGTTCAAAAAGAAAAAAATTATTGACAAGTATGCTACCGTTTTCATAAAAAAGGCAAAGTTAGGTGTGCATATATAATTTACATTAACATAATGTAAGCTTAAATATATATATCTATATAAACTTGTATATATGTAATATCTATATACTTTATCTATTAATATACTTAAGTTTTGGATGTACTGCAAAGAAAGTTAGACTTCAGCACATTTTCACCAAAAGTTCACCATTTACTAGATTTTAATATTTGCCTATAGTTTTTATTTGAGGTAAAATTTACCCACAATAAAATGTACAAATCTTAACTGTACATTTCCTTTACTATGTAAGTTTTAAAAAGCATAGCTATTCTAACTCAATTACTATCAAGATAAACATTACCCTCATTCCAGAAAGTTTTCATAATGCCCTTTCCCCGTTGATCCTGACCACAGTCAGAGATAAAATTTTTCTAATTTCACCACAGATTAATTCTGGCCATTAGAAAACTTAATATAAATGGAATTAAATATAGTATTGTACTCTTTCACAGAAGGCTTCTTTTACTCCATATTTTTTTAATTCATTCATGTAATTACTATTTTCAGTAAATTCCTTTTTATCACTGAGCAGTATTCCATAGGGGGCTTCCTTGATGTTCAGTGGTAAAGAATACACCTGCCAATTCAGGAGCTGCAGGAGATTTGGGTTCGATTCCAGGGTTGAATTCACTCCAGTATTCTGCCTGGAGAATCCCATGTGTAGAGGAGCCTGGCAGGCTACAGTCCATCGGGTCACAAGGAGTCAGACATGACTGAGCATGCAGGAATAGAGTAATATTCCATAGTATGACTGTAACAGAGCTCATTAATTTTATTATAAATGGGTGCTGAATTTTCTCAAAACTTTTTCTGCATTCAGTTCAGGTCAGTCGCTCAGTCGTGTCCGACTCTTTGCAACCCCAAAATCGCAGCATGCCAGGCCTCCCTGTCCATCACCAACTCCCGGAGTTCACTCAGACTCATATCTGTCGAGTTGGTGATGCCATCCAGCCATCTCATCCTCTCTCCTCCCCTTCTCCTCCTGCCCCCAATTCCCCCCAGCATCAGAGTCTTTTCCAATGAGTCAACTCTTCCCATGAGGTGGCCAAAGTACTGGAGTTTCAGCTTTAGCATTATTCCTTCCAAAGAACACCCTGGACTGATCTCCTTTAGAATGGTCTGGTTGGATCTCCTTGCAGTCCAAGGGACTCTCAAGGGTCTTCTCCAACACCACAGTTCAAAAGCATTAATTCTTCGGCTCTCAGCTTTCTTCACAGTCCAACTCTCACATCCATACATGACCACAGGAAAAGCCATAGCCTTGACTAGATGGAGCTTGTTGGCAAAGTAATGTTTCTGCTTTTCAATATGCTATCTAGGTTAGTCATAAGTTTTCTTCCAAGGAGTAAGCGTCTTTTTATTTCATGGCTGCAGTCACCATCTGCAGTGATTTTGGAGCCCCCCAAAATAAAGTCTGACACTGTTTCTACTGTTTCCCCATCTATTTCCCATGAAGTGATGGGACCAGATGCCATGATCTTCATTTTCTGAATGTTGAGCTTTAAGCCAACTTTTCCACTCTTCTCTTTCACTTTCATCAAGAGGCTTTTGAATTCCTCTTCACTTTCTGCCATAAGGGTGGTGTCATCTGCATATCTGAGGTTATTGATATTTCTCCCAGCCATCTTGATTCCAGTTTGTGCTTCTTCCAGCCCAGTGTTTCTCATGATGTACTCTGCATAGAAGTTAAATAAGCAGGGTGACAATATACAGCCTTGACGTACTCCTTTTCCTATTTGGAACCAGTCTGTTGTTCCATGTCCAGTTCTAACTGTTGGTTCCTGACCTGCATATAGGTTTCTCAAGAGGCAGGTCGTAATTTTCTGCATTAGTTTAGATTGAAAATCTGAAAAATTGGCTTAAAACTCAACATTCATAAAACTAAGATCATGGTATCTGGTCCCATCCATGATAAATAGGGGGGAAAAATGGAAATGGTGACAGACTTTATTTTCTTGGGCTCCAAAATCACTGCAGATGGTAACTGCAGCCACGAAATTAAAAGACACTTGCTCCTTGGATGTAAAGCTGTAACAAACCTGTACTGCATATTAAAAAGCAGAGACATCACTTTGCCAACAAAGTTCTGCAGAGTAAAAGCTATGGTATTTCCTGTAGTCATGTACGGATGTGAGAGGTGGAACATAAAGAAAGCTGAGTGCCAAAGAATTGATGCTTTTGAACTGTGGTGTTAAGAGAAGTTTCTCAAAAGTCCATTGGACAGCAAGGAGATCAAACCAGCCAATCCTAAAGGAAATCAACCCTGAATATTCACTGGAAGGACTGATGCTGAAGTTGAGCTCCAATACTTTGGTCATGTGATGTGAAGAGCCAACTCATTGGAAAAGATCCTGTTCCTGGGAAACACTGAGGGCAGGAGGAGAAGAGGGTGACAGGGAACGAGATGTTTGGATGGCATCACTGACTCAGTGGACATGAGTTAGAACAAACTTTGGGAGATAGTGAAGGACAGGGAAGTCTGGCACGCTGCAGTCTATGGAGCTGCAAAGAGCTGAATAGGACTGAGTGACTGAACACCACCAACACCACTGTGGAAAACAGTATGGAGGTTCCTTAAAAACTTAAAATAAGGCTACCATATGATCCAGCAGTTCTATTCCTGAGTATTTTTCAAAGAGCAAGATACTCATTTTAAAAATATACATGTGCCCCAGTGTTCACAGCTGTATTACTTACAATAGCCAACATGGAACCAACATTAATGTCTATCCACAGTTAAATAGATAAAGAAGGTATCATACACAGGAATATTACTAAGCCACAAAAGAATGAAAATTTGCCATTTGAAACATCATAGATGGACATGTTACTTAGAGAGAACACAGAGAAAGACAAATACTGCTTGCTATCACTTAACTGTGGGATCTAAAAACAAAACAAATGACTATAACAAAGCAGACACAGACTCACAGATACAGAGAACAAACTAGTAGTTATCAGTGGGAGAGAGGGAAGAGGGAGGGGCATATGGAGTAGGGATTAAGGAATACAAACTATTAGTTTTAAAATAATGAGCTACAAGGACATATTTTACAGCACAGGGAATATAAACAAATTTTATAACTTTAACTGGTGTATAATCTGTAAAAATTTTGAAACTCCATGTTGTATACCTAAAACTACTATTGTAAATAAAAATATCTCGATAAAAAAGGGCACTGGAATTTTGATAAGGATTGTGATGAATCTAGGTAGCTATTGGTAGTATGATTTAACAAATTAGGTCTTCCTACCCACAAACTTAGGGCTTCCCAGATGTTGCTAGTGATAAAGAATCTGCCGGACAATGCAGAAGACATAGAGATGCAGGTTTGATCCCTGGGTTGGGAAGATACCCTGGAGGAGGGCACAGCAACCCACTCCAGTATTCTTGCCTGGAGAACTCCATGGACAGAGGAACCTAGTGGGCTATGGTGCATAGCATTGCAAAGAATCAGACATGACTGAAGCAATTTAGCACGCGTGTGCACACCCATGAATGAGGGCTGTCTTTCCATTTATTTTGGTCTTAATTTCTTTCAGCAATGTTTTGTAGTTTTCAGTGCACATTCTTTGCACTTCCTTGGATAAATTTATTTCTCAGTGTTATATTCTCTCCTCTGTCTACTCTATTATTAAGCCCATCCCAGTTCAGTTCAGTTCAGTCTCTCAGTCATGTCCGACTCTTAGCAAACCCATGGACTGCAGCATGTGGGCTTCCCTGTCCATCACTAACTCTTGAAGTTTACTCAGACTCATGTCCACTGAGTTGGTGATGCCATCCAACCATCTCATCCTCTGTTATCCCCTTCTCCTCCCACCTTCTCATCCTCCTGATACTCCAGTATCAGAGTCTTTCCCAATGAATCAGCTCTTCACATCAGATGGCCAAAGTATTGGAGTTTCAGCTTCAACATCAGTCCTTCCAATGAATATTCAGAACTGATTTCCTTTAGGATGGACTGGTTGAATCTTCTTGCTGTCCAAGGGACTCTCAAGAGTCTTCTCCAACACCACAGTTCAAAAGCATCAATTCTTTAGCACTCAGCTTTCTTTATAGTCCAACTTTCACATCCATACATGACTACTGGAAAAACCATAGCCTTGACTAGATGGACCTTTGTTGGCAAAGTAATGTTTCTGTTTTTTAATATGCTGTCTAGGTTGGTCATAACTTTTCTTCCAAGGAGTAAACATCTTTTAATTTCATGGCTGCATTCACCATCTGCAGTGATTTTGGAGCCCCCCTAAATAAAATCTGCCACTGTTTCCCCATCTACTTGCCATGAAGTGATGGGACTGGATGCCATGATCTTAGTTTTCTGAATGTTGAGGTTTAAGCCACTTTTCCCCACTAGGTTGTTATTTGTTATTGAATTTAATGTTTATAACTTCTTGTTTATAACTTTTATTTCTCTGCTTATATTTCCTATATTTTCATTTGTTTCAAAACAGTTTTTAATTGCTGTTGAAACATGTTTTATGATGGTTGCTTTAAAATCTTTATCAGATAATTCCAACCTCTAATTCATCTCAGTTCTCATATCAGTAAATTGGTCCTTGGTTTGACAGATGCTTTTCTATTTTATTTTGTTAATTTTGTCTAATATTTTAGGAGACTCTGGATCCTATTTAAATACTTTATTAGGCAGTCAGCCTATTTTATGCAGCAATGGCTTAATTTAAATGACAATTTAATTTCCAGAGCTCTTTAAGTATTAATTTTGGTTTCACAGTTTATGTGGTTCCATTGGGGCTCACACTGGTTCCTGTTATTTCTGCCTAAAGGAACACGAGTTTTCCTTCTAGGGGCAGAGGAGGCACAAGGCATAAAGACCTTCCCAGGCTAGACCTCTTCTGTGGCCGAGTTCCTCATGCCAATTCTGCCTGTTTTGCTCTGGGGGCTCCCTATATGAGACAGGATATTCAGCCCACGAGAAGGAAGAGGCTTTCCTGGTTGGGCACACGTGGCAGGGACCTGCTTCTATGGGATAGACAATTCTTTCTGAATGTGGGACTTCTTGTAGTGGAGTTTTCCTACCACTGTTCCTTGGCTGCCCTCATGTATCTGAACAGGAAAAGAGAGTCTCTGGCCCATAGACATTGCCACTTTTTTTGTAGCTGGGACCCTCTTGATGGTTCCACTGGCCCACCCACTCCAGAGTCTTGCATTGAGGGATGTCTTAGGCTGGAGGTGATGAAGAGGCTTCTAGACTGGGATACTTGTGGATGAGTACCCCTGCTCATGGGTTTCAGTATATATTAGCAGGGGAAGGGCTTGGTAAGGAAGGAGAGTGTTTTTCCTGGCCACTAATTGTTATCAGGGCTCCCTATCCATTCCTCTTGCTAGATGTGTCAGAACTGTTAATGTTAGAGAAGGTTCCATTTGATGTGGAATGGCATGAGCCTACTTGCTGCCTTCTATTGCTAGGTTGGAGGTCAGATAATGCTGGGTCTTGGCTGTCATCTGTTGGGTGTGATACATTAAGATGTGTGCCCTTGTGCTGCCCCTCTAGGCATGAGGTCTTAAAACAACTTGCAGTGTTCTTATCACTTTTCAGAGTTTTGCTTTGCCTTTGCATTACATCCAGCTGTGCTTAGTGAGGAATGACAGAGAGAAATGAGTCCCTACCATCTTGTCCAGACCAGAAGTCAAGAGTGTTTTTTGATGATAAGAAGTTTCTAAAAGTTTGATAAAAGTTAATTTATTAATTTTTTCTTTAATGGTTATCACTTTCTGTGATCTGAAAAACTCTTGCTACTCCCAAGTAAAGATGATACTTGTCTTTGCTTTACTCTAAAAGCATTGGGTTTAACTTTGACACTTAAATCTAAAATTCATGAGCTAAATTTTTGTGTGTGGTAAGAGGTCAGTTCAAGGTTCATTTTTTCCATATTTGCATCCAATCATTACAGCATTATTTATTGAAAACATCTTTCTTTCCCCATAAGATTTCTTTGGTGCCTTTGTATTTCTATTTTTAAAAATTACTTAATTAATTAATTTGGCTGCACCAGGTCTAGTTGTGGCATGTGGTATCTTTGATCTTTGTCGTGGTATGTGTTATCCTTCAGTGGTGGCATGCAGGATCTTTTAGTGAAATGAGGAATCTTTAGCTGTGGCATGCAGAATCTTTGCTGCCTGCAGGATCTTCAGTTGCAGCATGTGATCTCTTAGTTGTGGCATGTGCGACCCAGTTCCATGACCCAGGATTGAACCCAGGCCCTTGCATTGGGATCACAGAGTCCGAGCCAGTAAACACAAGGAAGTCCCAAATGACTATATTAAAGAAAACTTACTTTTGGGCTTTCTGTTCTGTGTTATAGATACATTTGTTGATCAAATGCCAGTATTACACTTCAATGATTACTGTAGTTTTATACGTTTATACATGTCTTTCAACTCTGTTATTATTTTACAAAATGATTCTATATATTTTAAGTCCTGTGAATTTGCATTTACATTTAGACCCGATAAACAGGAAATGACAAGCATTCTAAATGCCCTAGTAAGACATCTGCTTACCACAGGTTGAGAGATAAAGCCTATATAAAGATTCAGGACTGTGCTAACTGGTGAGATTTTTATGGGTCCAATGGTCTCTGAGGTATGCCAGGATACATCCTCAGAGAGTAGTTTTGCTGTATATTGTACTCCTAACCACTCAAAAGAAACACTGCAAAAAGAGGTGGGCCTTTTTTTTGGTGAGCCTGTTTTTCAAAATTTTGGTGATGGCATATACCATATTTGAGAGAGCTGGTCAGATCTATTTATGATGTAAAATTTTTCAGTGGAGCTTAGAAAAAGAAATGGGTCTGCAATAGGGGTAAAGGCACACAATATGCCTCCAGCAGGGGCCCTATTTTATAGTTAAGGAGATATAATAATGGGCACGTGAACCACTCATCTATAGTTCTTACCATATGCTATTATGACTCAGAAGCAGCAGACCTGAGAGAAGAAACTGAAAATGCCTATTACATTTCAGATAAGGATAACACTCTGTTGATCTGGGACACTGTTCTATAGGATGTGGCCTATGTAACAAGAATTGGTGTATGGCTCTAAGTTCTCAGTAAAACACAAGGGTCGGGGAACCAAGGCTTGGAAGTAGAACTAGCCCTTCTAATAACTCCCAGAGACCTACTTGTGGAATTTATACATCCCATCCTTACAAGTTCAAGTTCTGCTGCATTAAAGGCCTCATTTCCTGGGGTAGCAGACTTTTAAGAGGACATACAGTAAAGCTTCCACCAAATAGCTGTATGATTATCACCTAGTATTACTGAGCTACTCACACTGGTACACTGGCAAATAAATTATGATATGAGAGGAAGCAATTAATCATGATTAAGGTTACTGTTACATAATGAAAACAGTGAGGTGCATGGGGGGCACCTCTTGGTGCTACTTTTCCAGTTAAGATCATTTGCAGCAACTATGACCTGATAACTAGAGGCTCAAGAAGGGTATGGTTCATCTAAACAGGTAAGCTAGATCCTCTGAAGTGTTTGTCAAGAGTGACTAAAATCTAGAATGTGAATGTGTAAATATTTCCTTATATAAAAACCCTTTTGTTGAAATGCATTCAGTAGTGTCTGCTCCCATATGAATTCTGACTAACAGAAATATGCGCAGGTTGTGATGAAGACAGGAAAGAAAGGGATAGATGTGGAAGCTGAATGGAAGTTTGAATGGGAGTTCACAGTACCATTTGTACAGCAGAGAAAATGTGACCAAAGACCCAGAAACAAAAAGCAATACAGTGTTTCCAGGTAATTTCTCAAAGTTAAGTACTGCAGGAACAGAAAAAGTTTGGTAAGGAGTATCAGAGATAGCCAAGGACTAGGATATTGATAGCCATATATTTGTGCAAAGGACTCTGGACACTGGAAGTCACCAAAGTCTTTTCATCAGGACAGTGACATGATCATATCTGAGATTTAGTTTGATCCTTGTGGATCCTTGTAAATGAACAAAAGATCTGTCAAGAAAGTCACATAAGGGACTTTCCTGGTGGCCCAGTAGAAAAGAATCCACCTTCCAACGCAGGGGATGTGGGTTTGATTCCTGGTCAGGGAACTAAGATCCTATATGCTACAGGGCAACTAAGCCCACAGGCTACATACCACAACTACAGAAGCCTTCACAATGCAAGGAAGAGCCCACATGCAATAATGAAGACTCAGCATAGTCAAAATAGTAATAATAAATAAAATTAAAAAAGAGAAAGTCACCTAAGATGTGGGAAAGCTGGTAGATATTAGATGGTCTAGGCTATACATAAAATCATCAATAGAGATCAAAAGGTTTTAGAAAAATCATCAAAACAGACCAAGCAGAATGCAATACATTCAGTTCAGTTCAGTTCAGTTCAGTCGCTCAGTCGTGTCCGACTCTTTGCGACCCCATGAATTGCAGCACGCCAGGAAGAAAGCCCAGAGATAAATCCACACACCTATGGACAGCTTATCTTCGACAAAGGAGGCAAGAATATACAGTGGATTGAATGTTGACTTTTAAACCAACTTTTTCACTCTCCTCTTTCACCTTCATCAAGAGGCTCTTTAGTTCTTTACTTTCTGCCATAAATGTGGTGTCATCTGCATATCTGAGGTCATTGATATTTCTCCATGCAATCCTGATTCCAGCTTGTGCTTCATCCAGCCTGGCATTTCGCATGATGAATTCTGCATATAAGTTAATTAAGCAGAGTGACAACATACAGCCTTGATGTATTCCTTTCACAATTTTGAACCAGTCCATTGTTCCATGTCTGGTTCTAACTGTTGCTTCTTGACCTGCATACAGATTTCTCAGGAGGCAGGTAGGGTGATCTGGTATTCCAGGTCCTTGTTTATTATCCATTTTTAATACAGCAATGTGTACATGTCAACCCTGGGCTTCCTGGGTGGCTCAATGGTAAAGAACCCACCTGCTAATGCAGGAGATGCAAGAGACATGGGTTCAATCCCTGGGTCAGGAAGTTCCCCTGGAGGAGGCCATGACAACCCACTCCAGTATCCTTGCCTGGAAAATCCTATGGACTGAGGAGCCTGGTTGGCTACAGTCTATGGGGTTGCAAAGAGCTGGACAAGGCTGAGCAACTGAGCACATACACATGTCAATTCCAAACCTCCAATCTATCCCTGAGGCCACTGTTACCCTCAGTAACCATAAATTCATTCTCTAAGGCTGTCAGTCTGTTTTGTAAATAAGTTCATGTGCGTCATATTTTAGATTCCACATATAAGTGATATTCCTTATATCACATGTATTAGAACACATTTTGACATTTCAAGTGCCAAGGCTTAGCCTGTGTGCAGTGATTCAGAGAGAATGGTCAGTAGTTGCTATGTCACAGGGTTTGGAAGGCAGGTTGAGAGCTACGGCACAGGGGATGGACCTGAGTCCTCTCCAGTGGGCTGTGTTTTATTCACCCTGATACAGAACGTGCCTTTCAGGTATGCAATGACATTTGTACAAGTTGTTCTCTCTACTTGAAAATTACTATATTCTCCACCCCACATTCAAAGCTTCTAATTTGAGATGCAGTTCTAATGTCACTTGTTTTAGAAAGTCTTTTAAAACTGCCCATGACAAAATAATCACTTGTACCACTGGATAATCTTTCTTCCACCTGACAAAATGACAGTGACTCTTGGGTCATAAATGCATTTTGCTCTTCCATTTGAAAACTGTACTAGATTATACAGCACAGAGGACCCAGAATGCACTCAACAAACTCAAGGAATTTCATGAATAAAGTGAAAGCACATTAGATAAGACCAGTGAGATACAAAGTCATCTTAAAAGAGACAGTAGAGGTTCCAGGCTGAGAGTCAGTCCAGACAGTTACCCAATCAATGCTACTACCATATCTAAAGGACAGTCCATTTTAATTTTGTTTTGCAATGAGGTATCAGCTCACACCAGTCAGAATGGCCATCATCAAAAAGTCTACAAATAATAAATGCTGGAAAGTTTGGAGATAAGGAAACCATTCTATACTGCTGGTGAGAGTGTAAATTGGGGGAACCACTATGGAGAACAGTTTGGAGATTCCTTAAAAAAACTAAAATTTGAGTTGCCATAGGATCTGGCAATCCCACTCCTGGGCCTATATCTAGAGAAAATTAATTTGAAAAGATACATGTACCCCAGTGTTCACTGCAGCATTATTGACAATAGCCAAGATATGGAAGCAATCTAAATGTCCATCAACAGATGAATGGATAAAGAGGAAGTGGTACATATATACAATGGAATATTACTCAGCCATAAAAGGAATGAAATAATGCCTTTTATAGCAACATGGATGGACCTAGAGATTATCACACTAAGTGGAATAAGTCAGAGAAAGACAAATATAAGATATCACTTATATGTGGAATCTAAACTATGACACAAATGAACTTATTTACAAAGCAGAAACAGACTTGCAGACATAGAAAACAAACTTATGGTCACCAAAGAAAAAGTGTGAGGAGGGACAAATTAGGAGTAATGCATACAACATATATGAAAGTGTTAATCACTCAGTCATGTCCAACTCTTTGTGACCCCATGGGCTGTAGCCCACCAGGCACCTCTGTCCATGGAATTCTCCAGGCAAGAGTACTGGAATGGGTTGCCATTTCCTTCTCCAGGGAATCTTCCTAACCTAGGGATCGAACATGGCTCTCGCACGTTGCAGGCAGACTCTTTACCCACTGAGCCACCAGGGAAGCCCTTATAACATATATACGTATAACCAAATCACTTTGTTGCACACCTGAAACTAACACAACATTGTAAATCAAGTATACTTCAATAAAAGCATAGTAAAAGAGAGTCCCCTGGGAGGAAGGTCAGTAGGAAGTATTAATAAAGGGGATTTTTCAAATGAAGTCCTTAGAAATGTAGAACATCCAAGGCTAGGAACAAGCTTTGGCTCAAGAAATCTATTTTCCTTTCACTGAGATCAGCACATCCCCATCCTGAAGATGGAAAGATCACCTCATTAGAGTTGACTGCCAGCAAATATCAGGACTATACAACTAACTCCCCTTGTTATGGTGCTATACACAGCAACCAACCTTCCTATCTCTTGACTTCCCACGTGGGTTTTCCTACAGGCTGAAGACTCACTCATGTGACCATCTGGTTCCTTTCAGTAGTT
Organism: Aepyceros melampus; assembly: GCA_006408695.1. Lineage (NCBI taxonomy): Eukaryota > Metazoa > Chordata > Mammalia > Artiodactyla > Bovidae > Aepyceros > Aepyceros melampus. The sequence continues at coordinate 172,239 of SJXQ01006699.1, read as the reverse complement.
ATTTTTTTTTAGGCTAAATTAATAAATTAGTATTCTTGTTTAGGTGCCCACTTCTTGTGAACTTGATTAGAATAGGTTGTCCTAAGAAAATTATACAGTCCCCCTAGGCTGACAAAATTAAACTCCTAAGGGGGCAAAGCTTAGAGTCAAACTCAGAAATGTGGGGAACTAAGTAAGGTGCCATCCAAAGGGCCATGTAACCTTCCCTTGAAAATACTTCTAACCTATCATCCCTTTTGAACCCAAAACACACTGTTTTTTAATGACTGTGAATAACAGTGGCACAGTCTATGGATAATTTTAGGTAGAAATCTTGATGCATAGGTGTGTTCTCCACCATATTTAGACACAAGCTTTTCAAGTGCAGGCATGTTTTGTGAAATTCTTTGGGTGTGCAATAGGACTCAGCACAGTGCTTGGCTAGGTAAGTACCCAGTGGGTACTTACTGAATTAAATTTCGATTCTATGCCCTCTAAATGGTGGAATTAGAGAGTTGTCTGGGGTTGGTTTAAGGGCAAGAAAAGGGATTTTGCCTCCATTTATTTAAATATTTTAGAGTGCCTGATATATGTTAGAGATTGTATTATATATTGAAGATAAGGTGGAAAATAAGACAGACACGGCTCTTGCCCTCCTGGAACGTGACTCACAGAATTGTTTCAAGTGATACGCAAATAGAAAAGTACTAAGC
>SJXQ01006699.1:160056-171378 GCA_006408695.1 Aepyceros melampus | reverse complement strand
AGCGGTAGTTTTGTATGTATGTAGATATGCAGTTGGGGCTTCCTATGTGGTGCTAGTGGTAAAGAACCCACCTGCCAGTGCAGGAGACATGAGAGATGGGGGTTCAATCCCTAGGTCTGGAAGATCCCGTGGAGGAGGGCATGACCACCCACTCTAGTATTCTTGCCTGGAGAATCCCCATGGACAGAGGAGCCTGTGGTGGTGGGGGGCTACAGTTCATAGGGTCACACAGAGTCGGACACTACTGAAATGACAGAGCGCACGTATGCACATGTGCAGTTAGGTTTCTATCACTCTTCTGGGATCATCTCTCTCCACCCCCTGATGCCTCCTAGAAATCTTGGCCTTGGTTCTTCAATTTATATTAACACTAAAGTTAACATACATGATAATAATTTGGGAAATATAAAGCCCAATTTAAAGGCAAAAGAGACACAGATGTATAAAACAGTCTTTTGGACTCTGTGGGAGAGGGAGAGGGTGGGATGATTTGGGAGAATGGCATTGAAACATGTATAATATCATATGTGAAATGAATTGCCAGTCCAGGTTTGATACATGATACAGGATGCTTGGGGCTGGTGCACTGGGATGACCCAGAGGGATGGTATGGGAAAGGAGGTGGGAGGGGGGTTCAGGATGGGGAACACGTGTACACTTGTGGGTGGTGGATTCATGTTGATGCATGGCAAAACCAATACAATATTGTAAAGTAATTAGCCTCCAATTAAAATAAATAAATTTATATTTTTAAAAAAGGCATTATTACTGGCCATTTATTAGGGGCATGGCACTGTGCTAGGCATTGTCTTAGATGACCAAGACTCACTTACCTTTAAGAAGTGTGTACCTCAGTGGAGCAAAAATCATACATATTCACTCACCAATTATCTATTTAATATCTATGGTGTATCAAACATTGTTTGAGGCCTTGGCAATAGATCAGTAAACCAAAAAGACAGATCCCTGCTGCTCTTCCACTGCAGGGGATACAGGGTTGATCCCTGATTTGGGGAACTAAGTCCTGCATGCCACATGGAGCAGCCAAAAAAAAAAAAAATACCAAAAACACAACAAAAAGATCAATTTTCAGTTGAAAATAGAGCAAACTATATACATATATCAGAATACACAGTAATACATGTCAATTGCCACAAGTAAGGTACAGAGACAACTCTGTGTGTTCAGACTTAACAGTAACCAGAGAAATAGCACAGGGTAAGGGGACAATCACAAGTTTTAGGGTTGATCTGGATCCAAGTTCCCTTTATGTTACTTGATTACCTACGGGCCTTGGGTAAGTAACTTTGCTGAGACTAATCTTTAAATTGAGGATAAATGCTACATATAGAGTTTTGGTGAGATGTTTTAAACCATGCAGGACAGGCAAAAAACATTCCTTTCCTTTCTCATTCTAGACAACTAACTCCACACATATCTCATGTCTTTAGAAACTTCAGATTTTTAAACTAAATGTCTGAAAAATAAGCAAAATATTTAATAACACTGAATTTTTTAAATTCATGTTGACGTATGGCAAAACCAATACAATATTGTAAAGTAAAACAAAAATAACACTGAATTTTATTTTTTACCTATAAATCAGGGATTAAAACAATTACTTACTAGAGTGATTTGAGAATTAAAAAATCCTTTAGTAGACACTTCCCTGGTGGTCAGGTGGTTAAAACTCTGTGACACCAATGCAGGGGCCATGGGTTTGATCTATGAACAGGGAACGAAGATCCCACATGCTATGCAGTGAGGTCAAAAGATTTAAAAAAAAGCCTCTCATACAGTGCCTGGTTCATAGCAAGTAATCAATAAACGGTCATTGGCTTCCTTTATTATTCTTTCTGCCTTGTCCAGGTCACCTATATAGACTCATATCTAATGTCCAAAAGGGACTTAGAAAACTCAACTGTCAGGTATTTTTGATAAAATCTACATTGGCAGGGTTATTGTAATGATTAAAGGAAACAACTCATATGCCTGCCCCAGTATTCGCACATAAAAAAGCTCATATTCCCCCTCCCCAAGAAGTTAACTGAAAAAATATCCAAGCCCAGGATGTAACAATGGGTGATTCAGAAGAATTGGTCATACTCCATCAAAAACCACATGAGACTCTCTTTTCTGAGGAAACAAAAGAACAGAGTAGAAGAAGCAAAATAAAGGTGGACTAGGAGAGCAGCAAGATGTTCTCAGTAGGTAGAAGTTGGGAACTCTGGGTGATAGTTAAGAACATTTAACTTTTAAAATGTATGGCTGGTAATTTTTGCAATTGTGATAATTGTACTATGATTGTGTTAAAGTACTCCTTATTTTTTAGAGAGTAGGGGCTTCCCTGGTGGCTCAGACGGTAAAGAACCTGCCTACAATACAGGAGACTCGGGTTCGATCACTGGGAATATCCCTTGGAGCAGGGCATGACAACCCTAATTCCTACCCTTTTTCAATTAAAATACACACTATGAACTCAATTCCCTCAGATTTAGTAATATGTGTAGAATATATTAAGATTTATTAAGATAAATACTATATATGTATGGAAGTTGAGGGGTTGGCAATGTACGCATAAGCTACAAGGTATACTCATTCAACAGATATCTGCTATGTGTAAGCCAGTAAAAGATGGCCCTTGCCTTCACACCATATATTAATAAACCAGGGTGACACTCCAGTATTCTTGCTTGGAGAATTCCATGGACAGAGGAGCCCAGTGGGCTGCAGTCCATGGGGTCACAAAGATTTGGACATGACTGAGTGAGTAACACTTTCACTTTCTTTAGAGATGCACACTGAAATATTTATGGATAAATTTTTTAAAGGTATCAAACATTTTTATTTAAATTGTAACAAACTTTACAATTTTAGGAATATGAATACTTTAGCAATAATCTGGTTCTCTAGCAAAGTATATGTGACCCCATTGACATATCATAAACACACCTGCTTATTTACAAATTATATTCTAAGCAAGGAAATTCTTCAATTCCTACTCTAATTCCTACCCTTTTTCAATTAAAACACACACTATGAACTCAATTCCCCCAGATTTATTAAATGTGTAGAATATATTAAGATTTATTAAGATACATACTATATATGTATGGAAGTTGAGGGGTTGGCAATGTACGCATAAGCTACAAGGTATACTCATTCAACAGATATCTGCTATGTGTAAGCCAGTAAAAGATGGCCCTTGCCTTCACACCATATATTAATAAACCAGGGTGACACTCCAGTATTCTTGCTTGGAGAATTCCATGGACAGAGGAGCCCAGTGGGCTGCAGTCCATGGGGTCACAAAGATTTGGACATGACTGAGTGAGTAACACTTTCACTTTCTTTAGAGATGCACACTGAAATATTTATGGATAAATTTTTTAAAGGTATCAAACATTTTTATTTAAATTGTAACAAACTTTACAATTTTAGGAATATGAATACTTTAGCAATAATCTGGTTCTCTAGCAAAGTATATGTGACCCCATTGACATATCATAAACACACCTGCTTATTTACAAATTATATTCTAAGCAAGGAAATTCTTCAATTCCTACTCTAATTCCTACCCTTTTTCAATTAAAACACACACTATGAACTCAATTCCCCCAGATTTATTAATATGTGTAGAATATATTAAGATTTATTAAGATACATACTATATATGTATGGAAGTTGAGGGGTTGGCAATGTACGCATAAGCTACAAGGTACACTCATTCAACAAATATCTGCTATGTGTAAGCCAGTAAAAGATGGCCCTTGCCTTCACACCATATATTAATAAACCAGGGTGAAAGCAGTATGGTAAGATCTGGGAAGCATACATAACAATCTAGGGAAGCAATAAAAGTGATTGAGGTTCTTCAGGTTCATTTTTGGTTGGATAGGATGTCTAATTATAGAATTATTTGGTTGGATAGGATGTTTAATTATAGAATTATTACATAAATAACAGCCTTTCTCAANGGACTTCAGAAGTCTTTCTCATCTACCTGATAAGGTGTACATTGCAGCCGTGAAATTAAAAGATGCTTACTCCTTGGAAGGAAAGTTATGACCAACCTTTTAGATAGCATACTGAAAAGCAGAGACAATACTTTGCCAACAGAGGTCCATCTAGTCAAGGCTATGGTTTTTCCTGTGGTCATGTATGCATGTGAGAGTTGGACTGTGAAGAAAGCTGAGTGCCGAAGAATTGATGCTTTTGAACTGTGGAGTTGGAGAAAACTCTTGAGAGTCCCTTGGACTGCAAGGAGATCCAACCAGTCCATTCTAAAGGAGATCAGTCCTGGGTGTTCTTTGGAAGGACTGATGCTGAAGCTAAAACTCCAATACTTTGGCCACCTCATGCGAAGAGTTGACTCATTGGAAAATACCCTGATTCTGGGAGGGATTGGAGGCAGGAGGAGAAGGGGACGACAGAGGATGAGATGGCTGGATGGCATCACCGACACAATGGACATGAGTTTGGGTGAACTCTGGGAGTTGGTGATGGACAGGGAGGCCTGGCGTGCTGCGATTCATGGGGTCGCAGAGTTGGACATGACTGAGCCACTGAACTGAACTGAACTGAAAGATATAATGAGACAATGCAATACAAAGAGCTTAGCAATCTGCCTGACTTCTATCAGGCACTCAGTAAATAATAGCTAGTATGATAATTCTTAACAGTGGTCTGATTTCTGTCTTTCCTCCAAGATTCTCTTGGATAAACTGCTTATAGGGAAAGCTGTTATAAAATCAACTGTAGAAGAATGAGAAATGAAATAAAAACTCAACTATGCAAGTTCAGAAGCAGCATGCAAGCTGAAAATACAAGTGCTATTTGAGATGATGCTTGCTTAATTCAGAGCGTGATGCAGGATTCAAATCTGATTCTGGGATCTGTGACCTTGGGAAGAAACATCCTTTTAAGAAAAAAACAAATGTATCTTTTAGCTTTGATACAGTCAGGAACTATCAAGAGAATTGTCAGTTTTGCAGTTTGTACCCTTAGGCATCCTGAGCTGAAAGGAACACTCAGTTGCTATAGCAGCACCTACTTTAGGAGTATTTTTATGCAGATATATGTCTTTGTAAAAAATAGTAGTGGAGTGGCTCTGAGTGAAATATCACTTGTAAACTTCAATTTGAAACTCATTTTGAGTCTGGAATAAAATTTAGATGTGATTTATCTAGCAGTCAAGGAAACCATATATAGGTGTTAGGAAAAGTATGTTGATACAAAAACAAAATCTTTTCTTCTTTTAAATATCTAGTTACAGCTAGATATTTATGGTGACAAGAGTACAAAGGCTAGATGAGAATTTGCTGTCCAAACAGAGATATTTTTCCCCCAGAATTTCAGAAAGGGAAAGAAAAATCTGAGGAAGGGATTCATTGGCAGAATGTCAATGTTTCTTAGAACTGGATCAAACTTTGAGAGCATCTTCAGATATCCTGAGAAGAGTTTTATATACTTTATTCAGAAATAAGTCTCTCATTCCTTCTGGGCCCCTTCCCATAATATCAAAGAGAATTAGGAAAGGTAATAGGCATGGATCTAGAGGAGGGCACAGCAGCCCACCCCAGTACTTTTGCCTGGAGAATCCCATGGACAGAGGAGCCTGGTGGGCTACAGTCCATAGGGTCGCACAGAGTCGGACGCGACGGAAGTGACTTAGCGGCTACACATCCAGGTGTGGGTATGACTAGGGAACAGGGCTTTCCACAGATTCTTGGGAGTCAGGAAATAGGACAGGGGAACATAAGCACATATCAGAAGAGGCGAGGGCCAGGCAGTGCAGCTCCCAGCAGATGTTAGCTAAATTTTTTAGGATTACCACCTTGCTTTATAGACTATGCCAAAGCCTTTGACTGTGTGGATCACAATAAACTGTGGAAAATTCTGAAAGAGATGGGAATGCCAGACAACCTGATCTGCCTCTTGAGAAACCTATATGCAGGTCAGGAACCAACAGTTAGAACTGGACATGGAACAACAGACTGGTTCCAAATAGGAAAAGGAGTACGTCAAGGCTGTACATTATCACCCTGCTTATTTAACTTCTATGCAGAGTACATCATGAGAAATGCTGGGCTGGAAGAAACACAAACTGGAATCAAGATTGCTGGGAGAAATATCAATAACCTCAGATATGCAGATGACACCACCTTTATGGCAGAAAGTGAAGAGGAATTCAAAAGCCTCTTGATGAAAGTGGAAGTGGAGAGTGGAAAGTTGGCTTAAAGCTCAACATTCAGAAAATGAAGATCATGGCATCCAGTCCCATCACTTCATGGGAAATAGATGGGGAAACAGTGGAAACAGTGTCAGACTTTATTTTGGGGGGCTCCAAAATCACTGCAGATGGTGACTGCAGCCATGAAATTAAAAGACGTTTACTCCTTGGAAGAAAAGTTATGACCAGCCTAGATAGCATATTGAAAAGCAGAGATATTACTTTGCCAACAAAGGTCTGTCTAGTCAAGACTATGGTTTTTCCAGTGGTCATGTATGGATGTGAGAGTTGGACTGTGAAGAAAGCTGAGCACCGAAGAATTGATGCTTTTGAACTGTGGTGTTGGAGAAGAAAAAAAAACATAGTCAGTACACTCTTGACATAAATCCAGCAAGATCCTCTATGACCCACCTTCTAGAGTAATGGAAATAAAAACAAAACAAAACAAAAAGGGATCTAATTAAACTTAAAAGCTTTTGCACAGAAAAGGAAAGAATAAACAAGATTAAAAGATAACCCTTAGAATGGGGGAAAATAATTACAACAAAATAACTGACAAAGGACGAATCTCCAAAATATATAGGCAGCTTCAGTGCAGTTCAGTTCAGTTGTTCAGTCGTGTCCAACTCTGTGACCCCATGAACCACAGCATGCCAGGCTTCCCTGTCCATCTCCAACTCCTGGAGTTTATCCAAATTCATGTCCATTGAGTCAGTGATGTCAACCAACCATCTCATGCTCTGTCGTTCCCTTCTCTTCCTGCCCTCAATCTTTCCCAGTATCAGGGTCTTTTCAAATGAATCAGCTCTTCGCATCAGGTGGCCAAAGTACTGGAGTTTCAGCTTCAACATCAGAACTTCCAGTGAACACCCAGGACTGATCTCCCTCAGAATGGACTGGTTGGATCTCCTTGCAGTCCAAGGGACTCTCAAGAGTCTTCTCCAACACCACAGTTCAAAACCATCAATTCTTCTGTGCTCAGCTTTCTTTATAGTCCAACTCTCACATCCATACATGACTACTGGAAAGACCACAGCCTTGACTAGATGGACCTTTGTTGGCAAAGTAATGTCTCTGCTTTTTAATATGCTCTCTAGGTTGGTCATAACTTTCCTTCCAAGAGTAATATCTATTAATTTCACCACAGAGCTCAATATCAGAAAAACAAACAGCCTAATCAAAAAATGGCAGTAGACCTAAATCCTAAATAGATATTTCTCCAGTGATGGCATACAGATGGCCAATAAACACATGAAAAGATGCTCAGTTTCACTTATTGTTGTGCATGTGTGTGCAGCCGCTCAGTCATGTCCAGCTCTTTGCGACCCCATGGACTGTAGCTTGCTAGGCCCCTCTGTCCAGGCAGATTATCCAGGCAAGAATATTGAAGTGGGTTGCCATGCCTTCCTCCAGGGGATCTTCCCAACCCAGGAACTGAACCCAGGTCTCCCACATTGCAGGCAGATTCTTTACCGTCTGAGCCACCAGGGAAGCAGAGAAATGCAAATCATCAGGGCAAGGCATCACTTCACACCAGTCAGAATGACCATCATCAAAAAATCTACAAACAATAAATGCTGGAGAAGATATGGAGACCAGGCAACCCTCTTGCACTGTTGGTAGGAATTTAATTGATACAGCCACTGTGAAGAACAGTATGGAAATTCCTTAAAAAACAAAAAGCTACCATATGACCCAGCAATCCCACTACTGGGCATATATCCTGAGAAACCCATAACTGAAGAAGACATATGTACCCCAAAGTACCAGCACTATTTACAATAGCTCAGACATGGAAGCAACCTAAATGTTCACAGATGGATGAATGAATAAAGTTTTGATACATATATACAATGGAATATTACTCAGCCATAAAAAGAATTAACTCAGTCAGTTTTAGGTGGATGAATTTAAAGCCTGTTTTACATAGTGAAGTAATTCAGCAAGAGAAAAACAAACATTGTATATTAATGCATATATAGGGAATCTAGAATAAAGGTATTGATGAACCTATTTGCAGGGAAGGAATGAATATGCAAATATAGAGAATGAACTTGTGGATGTGGTGGGGAAAGGAGAAAGTAGTATGAATGGTGAAAGTAGCATCAACATATATACACTACCATGTGTAAAACAGATAGCTAATGAAAGTTGTTATATAAGATAGGAAGCCTAGTCCAGGGCTCTGTAATTACCTAGAGGGGTGGGGGCGAGCAGAGGGAGGCTCAAGAGAGGGAGGTGAGATTTTATATATATATATATATATATATATGTATAAAATCATGCTTGAATTACATAATATTATAAAACAATTATATAAGTAATATATTGTAAAATATTATATATGTTATATATATAATTATGGTTGAATTACATAATATTGTAAAACAATTTTCCTCCAATTAAAGAATAAATTTAAAAAAGTATTTATCCACCTTGGAATACCTAAATATATCACTTGAATACTAACAGATGTGAAAGGATAAAGAGACAACAATACAATAATAGTAGAGAACTTCAATACCTGACTTTCAAAAACATATATATCATCCAGAGAGAAATTTAATTAGGAAACATTATAATTGAACTCTACCTTAGAGTAAATTGACCTAACAGAAATATGAAGAACATTCCATTCAACAGCAGCATATTCTATAGTGCACATGGAGTATTCTCCAGAAGAGATCATATATGAGTCACCTAACAAGCCTTAGGAAATATAAGAAGGCTGAAATCATACCAAGTATCTTTCCTGAACACAATGGTAAGAAATAGAAATCAATAATAGGAAGTAAACTGAAAAATTTACAAATGTGTGAAAATTAAACAACACATTTCTGCACATTCAGTGAATCAAAGAAGAGAGGGAATTCAAAATATATCTTGAAACAAACGAAAAAGGAAACACAACACACCAAAACTTATGGGATGCAGTCAAAGCAGTTCTAACAGGGAAAGTAATAATATCAATGTACACACTGAGAGAAAAGATCTCAAACAGACAACCTAACTTTAAACATCAAGAAATTAGAAAAAAGAGCTAAACTAAGCTCAAAGTTAGAAGAAGGAAGGAAATAACAAAGGTAAAAAGCAGAAATAAATGAAATAGGGTCCATGAATACCACAGAAAAGGTTAACAAAAGCAAGAACCTAAAAAAAAGATAACTGACAAGCTTTATTACACTAATAAAAGGAAAGAAGACTCAAAACTAAACAAAAAATGAAATAGGTGACTTTACAATTGACACCACAGTAACACAAAGGATAAGGGAATATCCTGAACCTAGAAGAAATCGGTAAGTTTCTAGAAACATACAACCTACTAAAATGGAACTACAAAGAAATAGAAAATTTGTACAAATCAATAATGAATAAGGAGATTACATTAGTATTTAAAAAAAACTCCAAAACAACAACAAAAATGTCCAGGATCATGTGGTTTCACTGGTGAATTCTACCAAGCTCCTTCAGCCACCACACATTTAAAGAAGAATCCAATCATTTTCAAAGTCTCCTTTTACAAGGACATCAAAGACTGATAGATAGACTACAAGAAAAAAAAAAAAACAACACCAGAGGTTATTATCTCTGATAATTACAGATGCAATGAGTTTCAACTAAATACTAGCAAAACAAACTCAATAGCATATTAAAAGGATTACAGACTATGATCAACTGAGATTTATCCCTGGATGCAAGAATGGTTTAATATGTGGAAATCAATAAAAGTGAAACACTATTAATAGGCTGAAAGACAACTCTCAATGGATGCAGAAAAGGCATTGCAAAATTTTTCTCTCACGATAAAAACTCTCAACAAATTGGGTACAGTAGGAATGTAACTCAACATAATAAAGGCTATATATGATCAACTTCTGGAGAAGGAAATGGCAACCCACTCCAGTACTCTTGCCTGGAAATCCCATGGATGGAGGAGCCTGGTCGGCTACAGTCCATGGGGTCGCAAAGAGTCGGACACGACTGAGCGACTTCCCTTTCCCTTCCCTATGATCAACTTACATAGTACTGAATGTATTAGAATCAGAGGCAGAGAAAAATATATGTGAAATCATACAAAGTTGAACTAATAGTAACAGCAACACATCACGGTAGAAGGGTCAACACAGAACGAGGAGGCAATATGACACTGGACCATCATATAATATACATATATACACTGCTGCTGCTGCTAGTCACTTCAGTCGTGTCTGACTCTGTGTGACCCCATAGACGGCAGCCCACCAGGCTCCCCCGTCCCTGGGATTCTCCAGGCAAGAACACTGGAGTGGGTTGCCATTTCCTTCTCCAATGCATGAAAGTGAAAAGTGAAAGTGAAGTCGCTCAGTCGTGTCCAACTCTTCACGATCCCATGGACTGCAGCCTACCAGGCTCCTCCATCCATGGGATTTTCCAGGCAAGAATACTGGAGTGGGGTGCCATTGTATAATATATACATATATTTAATATAATACAATGTGAAGTTGCTCAGTCGTGTCCGACTCTTTGTGACCCCATGGACTGGGGCCTACCAGGCTCCTCTGTCCATGGGATTTCCCAGGCAATAGTACTGGAGTGGATTGCCATTTCCTTCTCCAGCAGGATCTTCCCGACCCAGGGATTGAACCCAGGTCTCCCGCATTGTAGACAGACGCTTTACCGTCTTAATTATATATATAATTCTTATATAAAAGTAACATACATGGGCTATTTAGGAACTGTTTTTCTGGTTTAGTTTTGTTTTGGAGGGGAGCAGAGAGAGTTGTGGACGGTTTTTCTTTTTTTCCTTTTTTTTGAGGGGGGACATTGGGGGAAGGGGGAGAATGCACTTTCGGGCTGGAAGTTCTGAGTGCTGGCAATGGGGTCGGCCCCTCGGGGAGTCTTGGGAGCATTCCCCTGAGCAGGGGAACTTGGGAAGAAAGACCAAGGTCTGGGAGGTTCTGACACTCACCGTTCAAGCCTCTCAACCGCCACCACCTCCACCTTTGCCTCAGAAGCTGCTCCGCCCAACGCCCTACTCGCAACCGGCCCTCTCCCCCCGCCCCCGCAGGTTTGCGGCACCTGCCGCGCGTGCGTGCGCCGCTTTCCGCAAA
>SJXQ01006699.1:143146-159900 GCA_006408695.1 Aepyceros melampus | reverse complement strand
GTCTCTTATACACATCGCTTTCCGCAAAGGGGCACCACCTCCGCCCCTTCCCCACGCAAGCGCACACCCATGCCGGTCTCAGCCTCGCTTCAACCAGCCGAGCACCGCCACCCCCCCCAGCTCTTCCGGTCTCCTCAGCACCAGTCAGCCCTCTCCTTCCTCCCTTTTCAGCCTCCTTCACCCCATCACCCACGCTGTCCTCAAGGCCCTACGCTGGCGCCCTGTCGCTTGCTCTCCAGGTTCCTCGCCAGTGGACCCTACTGGACGACCCCGCAATCGTCCACAACTCGCGGGCCCCCCTCTTTTATATGTCAAGGTCATCTTCAGGATGTTTAAGGAGAGAGTCTGTCGAGGTTAAACAGACAACTTCCAGAGGTGAGGTGCAGGTACAGGGCCCTGCAACCCCCCCGAGGCTGGCCACCCAAAAGCTTCCCCACCCCCATCGTCTGGCGGGCGTAAGGCACGCAGCCCTTTTCTCCAGCCTGCTCAGCCTACCCCTACCCTAACCCTACCACCCGTCAGCACGTGGCGCTCTGCCCTGTCCCACCAGGTTTCCGGTTCACCCACCAGCAAACCCTTCTCCTGCTCCCCAGTTTCGCTGATGCTTGCTCCTCTTGGCAGACCCCACCCGATTGTCCAGTTCCACTGTAACTTAGCGAATCACAGGTTTTGAATATTCTGACTGTCCGAGGGCAAATCCTTTCTCCACTGCTTTGTGAAAGTGTTAGTCGCTCAGTTGTGTCCGACTCTGGAATCCATGGATTGTAGCCCTCCAGGCTCCTCTGTCCATGGATTTCTCCAGGCAAGAATAATGGAGTCGGTTGCCATTCCCTTCTCCAGGGCATTTTCCCGTGGCACGGATCGAACCTAGGTCTCCTGCATTGTAAGCAGATTCTTTACCATCGGAGCCACCAGAAAAGCCAAGTATCAATTTGTTGCCTCTTCAAGGGGCCAAATAGACTTCTGTTCTTGAACTGACTGACAGATTAATCTTTGTCAGGAGAGGGCGCTGGGGGAACACTGCAGGACAAGGAGCTTTATTCGTTGAGTGCTTTAGATTCTTCTTGCTCTTACCTTGCTGCTGCCAGCAGTAGATGTGAAGCACATTTTGACACTGGCCGCCCCTGCTCCCCGCGGCTCCCTGCTCCTCGCCCCACTCCTCGCCCCGCTCCTCCCGCCCCACCATTAAGTGTGAATTTCCAGTGATTCACGGAGGTGACCACTTCTTAGCGCTACCCTGCCGATAAGCCTAGAGAAGAGTTTCCTGTTTGCCAGATCCAATCATTGTTGGTCAGCCTAGACAGCCTGTACGGAGGAATAATTTCTGCTTGCTCAGCAGGTATGGGACAGCTCTGGTCCAGGGTCAGTGAATTTCCCCACTATGAAATGAACCACAATTAAACCTTCTGCAAGAAGATCTGAATCCCAGCCTTAGGGAGGATCCATCTTCAAAGTTTGTTCTGGCCTTGAGAATTTTCCCTCGGCATTCTCTTTACTTCTGTATAGATAATGCTCGTTAAAGTGCTTGCTGGAAAATGAAGAGAGAGATAGAGAGGGACAGTGAAAAAGATAACCATACTAAAGGAATATTGAAAAGGGTAATTAGTGAAGCCAAATGGGAGACTGGATACAAGTAAGAGCTTAATAAAATGATTTGTCTCCCCCTTTTGAAGATGATCAACCTGGGAGACAAAATTTGCAGTTACTGAAATCATTTGTCAAATATCTGTGGCAGGTATGGTAATGGAACCCAGAGGAAGTTATATTACAGGTAAAAACAAAGCAATAGAATAGAAAATAGCTTCTGGATATCACTTTATTACTCACAATATCCAATTGAGGATGTAAAAACCTGGAACCATCCCCAAATAGCAGCTTCATGGACTATTTACATTTTGCCATTCAACAAGGCTCATCCTACTTGTCTGCTCATCTCCATGATTCTGGAGGTGTTTAAATTTCTCATGTTCCTTAAGGAAGAATTCCATCTGCCCAAACAAGAATGAAAAGAGCTCCCTGACTCTTGTTCCACTTAATTTCTCCTTCATTCCTTCTTAGTCGAGGTGAGGCAAGGATAGAAAAGAAAATATGCTATTTTTAAAGACTGTTTCTATCCTTGAATTTTAAATGTGCTTGGTAAAAAGATTCTCTTATGAATGTAGAATCTGGGCTTAAGTTTTAGAAATAACCCAAATTGCCCCTTGAACGTTGGTGGTTGTGGTGGTTTAGTCACTAAGTCGTGTCCGACTTTACCACCCAATGGACTGTAGCCTGCTTGGCTCCTCTGTCCATGGGATTTCCCAGGCAAGGATTTTGGAGTGGGCTGCCATTTTGTTCTGTACCGGATCTTCCTGACTCAGTGATTGAACCTGCATCTCCCGCACTGCAGGATGATTTTCTACTACTGAGCTGCAGGGAAGCCCTTAAACTTTGGGCATTTATTTTAATGAGATTATTTTTGGTAAACAATTGGTTGTGTGTGTGTGTGTGTGTTTATGTATGTTTATGTGCGTATCTCTGTGCATGTACTTATGGGAAAGATGATTTGCTCTAGTCTTTATCCTCCTTGTATCAATATCTCAGCTTTTATGATATCATAAGTGAAACAAATTGCCGGTCTAGGTTCAATGCGGGATGCAGGATGCTTGGGACTGATGCACGGGGATAATCCAGAGAGATGGTGTGGGGCAGGAGGGGGGAAGTGGGGGTCGGGATTGGGAGTTCATGTACACTCGTGGCTGGTTCATGTCAATGTATAGCAAAACGAATACAGTATTTTAAAGCAAAACGAACTAAAAAATAAAAATTATTTAAAAATAAAATAAAATATTTTGTTAGTAAGAACATAAACCTAGCTCTTCAAGGTGTCCTAGCTTCATCATTTCTGGATGTTTCTGTTCAAACAATCAGAATACTCAGGAATAGGTTCTTGACCCCACACTGATAAATGCTACTCTTTCATATTTCCAGGGGAGAAAACAAAAATTTCACCAAATATCTTCAGATTTGCACATGCTGGATACACAGGCTGCCCACGTAAATCTACAAAGAAGGGACATGTGTATTCTTTTGGGGGCTCTTTTTACACAAACATATTTACACTAAGATACACAAATAGGAATGCCCCTCCATGTATCCAGATACAGTAGAGAGTAGTCTAAAGAAGATATAATGACCTCTGGTTGGAACTGAATCTCATGATACCTTTTAAAAATAAGTGTCTGTATTCTATAGGTTAGCAAAGGTCGGGAGGACTTGTTCCAGTATTATCTGACTGATGGAATAGTCTTCTAAACTGAATTGATCTTTAGCTTCCTCCAAAATTCCAAACACCTTTAACAACAACAACAAAAAGTGCAGTTATCATTGCAGTCCTCCCTTCCAGCCTCCAACCCACATGAGCCTCTCCACTTCTTTCAACCAATGCCAAGTTAATGGTGGAAGACAAAAGGTACAGAAGAGGGAGACGAGAAAATGCACAAATAGATAATTGAGAAACT
The DNA here is from genome assembly GCA_006408695.1 of Aepyceros melampus. Lineage (NCBI taxonomy): Eukaryota > Metazoa > Chordata > Mammalia > Artiodactyla > Bovidae > Aepyceros > Aepyceros melampus. The sequence goes on along the minus strand of SJXQ01006699.1, from coordinate 156,400 downwards.
AAAAGAAGGCAGTTTTCTGTCCTTATTTTCTTGATGGATCTGGACTAACAACAGGATTTAGGGAGCATTTCAAATTTCAGATATCTAGGGGTATTTGAAAGTAACCTCTCTGCTTCTCCTACGGTGCCAGAATTCCATTGTATATGCCTGATTATCAAGTACTTCTCCCATCACTAGTGCTTTCTTAACATGTAATATTATAAAGGCATGATTTCAGCAATCACCTTTCCCCACATATTGTCTTTGCTGGGAATGTAGTAGGTAAGGATCTCTTGATTCTGCTCCTTTGGACTGTAAGGAGGTCCAGCCAGTCCAGCCTAAAGGAGATCAGTCCTGGGTGTCCATTGGAAGGACTGATGCTAAAGCTGAAACTCTAATACTTTGGCCACCTCATGTGAAGAGTTGACTCATTGGAAAAGACCCTGATGCTGGGAGGGTTTGAGGGCAGGAGGAGAAGGGGACAACAGAGGATGAGATAGCTAGATGGCATCACCGACTCAATGGACATGAGTTTGAGTTAACTCCGGGAGTTGGTGATGGACAGAGAGGCCTGGTGTGCTGCGATTCATGGGGTTGCAAAGAGTCAGACACGACTGAGTGACTCACTGAATATTCCATTATATATATGTACCACAACTACCTTATCCATTTGTCTGCCAGTGAACATCTAGGTTGCTTCCATGTCCTAGTTACTGTGAACAGTGCTGCGATGAACACTGGGGTGTACGTGTCTCTTTCAGTTCTGGTTTCCTCAGTGTGTATGCCCAGCAGTGGGATTGCTGGGTCATATGGCAGATCTATTTTCAACTTTTTAAGGAATTTCCACACTGTTCTCCATAGTGGCTATACTAGTTTGCATTCCCACCAACAGTGTAAGAGGGTTCCCTTTCGTCTGCACCCTCTCCAGTATTTGTTGTTTGTAGACTTTCTAATAGCAGCCATTCTGACTAGTGTGAGGTGGTACCTCAGTGTGGTTTTGATTTGCATTTCTCTGATAATGATTGATGTTGAGCATCTTTTCATGTGTTTGTTAGCCATCTGTATGTCTTTGGATAAATGTCTGTTTTGTTCTTTGGCCTGTTTTTGATTGGGTCATTTATTTTTCTGGTATTGAGCTGCCTGAACTGTTTGTATATTTTTGAGATTTATTTTTTGTCAGTTGCTTTGTTTGATATTATTTTCTCCCATTCTGAAGGCTGCCTTTTCACCTTGCTTATAATTTCCTTCATTGTGCAAAAGCTTTTAAGTTTAATTAGGTCCCATTTGTTTATTTTTGCTTTTATTTCCATTACTCTGGGAGGTGAGTTGTAGACGATCTTGCTGTGATTTATGTCAGAGAGTGTTTTGCCTATGTTTTCCTCTATGATTTTTGTAGCTTCTGCTCTTATTTTAAGCTTTAATCCATTTTGAGTTTACTTTTGTGTATGGTGTTAGAAAATGTTCTAGTTTCATTCTTTCACTGGTGGTTGATGGATTTCCCAGCATCACTTGTTAAAGAGATTCTCTTTTCTCCATTGTGTATTTTTGCCTCCTTTGTAAAAGTTAAGGTGTTCATAGGTGCGTGGATTTATCTCTGGGCTTTCTATTTTGTTCCATTGATCTATAATTCTGTCTTTGTGCCTGTACATACTGTCTTGATAACTGTAGCTTTGTAATATAGTCTGAAGTCAGTCAGGTTGATTCTTCCAGTTTCATTTTTCTTTCTCAAGATTGCCATGGCTATTCGAGATTTTTTTTTTGTATTTCCATACAAATTGGGAAATTATTTGTTCTAGTTCTGTGGAAAATGCCATTGGTAGCTTGATAGGGATTGCATTGAATCTATAGATTGCTTTGGGTAGTATACTCGTTTTCACTATATTGATTCTTCTGATCCATGAACATGGTATATTTCTCCATTTATTTGTGTCACCTTTGATTTCTTTCATCAGTTTTTTATAGTTTTCTATATATAGATCTTTTGTTTCTTTCAGTTCAGTTCAGTTCAGTTCAGTCGCTCAGTCATGTCCGACTCTTTGTGACTCCATGAATCACAGCACACCAGGCCTCCCTGTTCATCATCAACTCTTGGAGTTCACTCAGACTCACGTCCTTCGAGTCAGTGATGCCATCCATCTGTTTCATCCTCTGTCGTCCCCTTCTCCTCCTGCCCCTAATCCCTTTGTTTCTTTAGGTAGATTTATTCCTAAGTATTTTATTCTTTTCATCACATTGGTGAATGAGATTGTTTCCTTAATTTCTCTTTCTATTTTCTCATTGTTAGTGTATAGGAATGCAAGGGATTTCTGGTATCAATTTTATATCCTGCACCTTTACTATATTCATTGATTAGCTCTAGTAATTTTCTGGTGGAGTCTTTAAGGTTTTCTATGTAGAGGATCATGTCATCTGCAAACAGTGAGAGTTTTACTTCTTTCCCAATCTGGATTTCTTTTATTTCTTTTTCTTCTCTGATTGCTGTGGCTAAAACTTTCAAAACTATGTTGAATAGTAGTGGTGAGAGTGGACACTCTTGTCTTGTTCCTGACTTTATGGGAAATGCTTTCAATTTTTTGCCATTGAGGATAATGTTTGCTGTGGGTTTTTCATCTATGGCTTTTATTATGTTGAGGTATGTTCCTTCTGTGCCTGTTTTCTGGAGAATTTTACATAAATGGGCGTTGAATTTTGTCAAAGGCTTTCTCTGCATCTATTGAGATAGTCATTTGGTTTTTATCCTTCAATTTGTTAATGAGGTGTATCACATTGATTGATTTGTGAATACTGAAGAATTCTTGCATCCCTGGGATAAAGCCCACTTGGTCATGATGTATGATCTTTTTAATATGTTGTTGTATTCTGTTTGCTAGAATTTTGTTGAGGATTTTTGCATCTATATTTATCAATGATATTGGCCTGTAGTTTTCTTTTTTCATGGCATCTTTGTCTGGTTTTGGTATGAGGGTGATGGTGGCCTCATAGAATGAGTTTGGGAGTTTATCTTCCTCTGAAATTTTCTGGAAGAGTTTGAGTAGAATAGGTGTTAGCTATTCTCTAAATTTTTGGTAGAATTCACCTGTGAATCCATGTGGTCCTGGGATTATGTTGGAAGATTTTTGATTACAGTTTCTATTTCCATGCTTGTGATGAGTCTGTTAAGATTTTCTATTTCTTCCTGGTTCAGTTTTGGAAGATTATACTTTTTTAAGAATTCATCCATTTCTTCCAAGTTGTCCATTTTATTGGCATAAAGTTCTTAGGACCTCTGTCTTCAGATGGGTATATCTTTCCTTTTCTCCTTTGCCTTTCACTTCTCTTTTCTCAGCTATTTGTAAGGCCTCCTCAGACAACCATTTTGCCTTGTTTCATTTCTTTTTCTTGGGGATGGTTTTGATCACAGCCTTCTGTACAATGTTATGAACCTCTGTCCATAGTTCTTCAGGCACTCTGTCCTTCAGATCTAACCCTTTGAATCTATTTATCACTTCCACTGTGTAATCATAAAGGATTTAATTTTGATAATACCTGAGTGGCCTAGGTAGCATATTGAAAAGCAGAGACATTACTTTGCCAACAAAGGTCCGTCTAGTCGAGGCTATGGTTTTTCCTGTGGTCATGTATGGATGTGTGAATTGGACTGTGAAGAAGGTTGAGTGCCAAAGAATTGATGCTTTTGAACTGTGGTGTTGGAAAGACTCTTGAGAGTCTTCCAACAAGAACAAGTCCATTCTGAAGGAGATCAGCCCTGGGATTTCTTTGGAGGGAACAATGCTAAAGCTGAAACTCTAGTACTTTGGCCACCTCATGCGAAGAGTTGACTCATTGGAAAAGACTCTGATGCTGGGAGAAATTGGGGTCAGGAGGAGAGGGGGACGACAGAGAATGAGATGGCTGGATGACATCACTGACTCGATGGACGTGAGTCTGAGTGAACTCCGAGAGTTGGTGATGGACAGGAAGGCCTGGCTTGCTGCGATTCATGGGGTCACAGAGAGTCGGACACAACTGAGTGCCTGAACTGAACTGAATGGCCTAGGGGTTTTCCCTAGTTTCTTCAATTTAAGTCTGAATTTTGCAATAAGAAGTTCATGATCTGAGCCACAGTCAGCTTCTGGTCTTGTTTTTGCTGACTGTATAGAGCTTCTCCATCTTCCATTGCAAGGAATATATCAATCTGATTTTGGTATTGATCTGGTGATGTCCATGTTAGTTGGTGATGGACAGGAAGGCCTGGCTTGCTGCGATTCATGGGGTCACAGAGAGTCGGACACAACTGAGTTCCTGAACTGAACTGAATGGCCTAGGGGTTTTCCCTAGTTTCTTCAATTTAAGTCTGAATTTTGCAATAAGAAGTTCATGATCTGAGCCACAGTCAGCTTCTGGTCTTGTTTTTGCTGACTGTATAGAGCTTCTCCATCTTCCATTGCAAGGAATATATCAATCTGATTTTGGTATTGATCTGGTGATGTCCATGTGTAGAGTTGTCGCTCGTATTGTTGGAAGAGGGTGTTTGCTGTGACCAGTGTGTTCTTTTGGTAAAACTCTTTTAACCTTTGCCCTGCTTCATTTTGCATTCCAAGGCCAAACTTTCTGTTACTCCAGGTATCTCTTGAATTCCTACTTTTGCTTTCCAGTCCTCTTTGATGTAAAGGACGTCATCTTCAGTGTTGGTTCTAGAATGTCATATAGGTCCTCATGCTGCTGCTGCTACTGCCGCTAATTTGCTTCAGTCGTGTCTGACTCTGTGTGACCCCAAAGATGGCAGCCCACCAGGCTCCCCCATCCTTGGGATTCTTTGGGCAAGAATACTGGAGTGGGTTGCCATTTCCTTCTCCAATGCATGAAAGTGAAAAGTCAAAGTGAACTCGCTCAGTTGTGTCTGACTCTTAGCGACCCCATAGACTGCAGCCTACCAGGCTCCTCTGTCCATGGGATTTTCCAGGCAAGAGTACTGGAGTGGGGTGCCATTGCCTTCTCCAATAGGTCCTCATAGAACTGTTCAATTTCAACTTCTCTGGCATTTGTGGTTGGGGCATAGACTTGGATTACTGTGATATTGAATGGTTTGCCTTGATAATAAATAGAGGTCATTCCATCATTTTTTATATTGCACCCAAGTACTGCATTTTGGAATCTTTCATTATTTATGAGGGCTACTCCATTTCTTCTAAGAATTTTCACCCACAGTAGTAGAGATAATGGTCACCTGAATTAAATTCACCCATTCTGGTTCACTTTAGTTCACTGATTACTAAAATGTTAATGTTCACTCTTGCCATCTCCTGTTTGACTGCTTTCATATTACCTTGATTTGTGGACCTAACATTCCAGGTTCGTATACAATATTTTTCTTACAGCATCAGACTTTACTTTCACCACTCGACAAATCCACAACTGGGCATTGTTTCCATTTTGCCTCAGCCTCTTCATTTATTCTGGAGCTATTTCCCTGTTCTTCTCTAGTAGCATATTGGGCACCTACTGACATGGGAGGTTCATACACAGTGTATCACATGGTATGTGGTGGCCACTGCCTTCTTCCATCTAGTGTAGCCTCAGATTTGTTTACCTGCTGTGGATCCTGCCACCTCATCTTCTGTGGAGCCTCAAGCTCATTTACCTGCTGGTAATCCTGCTGCCTCTTCTTCTGTGGGGCCTCAGGCTCCTCTGTCAAGTGGGTATCCTGCCTACTATGCCAATTATACTGCTGATTCTGCTCAGAGCCCCAGTTGTCTTGCTGTATCTCACTGTCCACACTGTTCACAGAACCAAGGGTAGGCAAGGCACAAACTAAGAGTCTGGAAGAAAACTCAAGGAGCCATAGTAGCAGCTGTAGACACATTTATTCTCTCCTGGCTGATGCTGCAGCTGTAGCAGCAGCCATAGCATAACCTAACACAACACAACCTCTCTCCTGCCTGGCACACAGCAATAACAGTATTCTCTCCCAGCTGATGCAGCAGCCAGAGCAGTAGACAGCTATATTCTCTCCTCTTGTGGCTGACCCAAAGGACACAGCTGTGACACAGCAATAATGTTACTACTTCTTTAGGTGGTGCTCACATATACATGCCACACACAACCCTTGACCAAGTGAGCACCTTGTGATGTGCTTGCACAGTACTACAAATGATCTCAGCCATTAGTCATTACTTACAAAACACGGGTGAGAGAACCTGAACATGTCATCTTGGCTAGTTTGCTTTCTTCCCACATCTAATTATCTAATTTTTCAGCCCTTTCATTTTTTTTTCTTCCTCATATTTTTTTTTCTTTTTGAAAAAGTTTTATTTTATGTTGGGGTATAGTTGATTTACAATGTATTAGTTTCATGTGTACAGCAAAGTGATATCCATATATCTATTCTTTTTCAGATCCATTTCCCATATAAGTTATTGCAGAATATGGAGTAGAGTTCCCTGTGCTGTATTCTAGGTCCTTGTTTATCTATTTTATATATAGTAGTGTGTATATGTCAATCCCAAACTAATTTATCCCTCCCTACCATCTTTATTCTTTAGTAACCATAAGTGTGTTTCTAAAGTCTGTGAGTCTGTTTCTGTTTTGTAAATAAGTTCATTTGTATCATCTTTTTAGATTCCGAATACTTGTCTTTCTCTGTCTGAGAAAATGAAAAGACAACTGAAAGAATGGGAAAAAATATTTGCAAACAAAGTGATTGATAAGGGATTAATTTCCAAATGTATATAAACAATTCATGCAGCTAAATATAAAAAGAACACTCAATCAGAAATGGTCAAAAGATCTAAATAGACATTTATCCAAGGAAGATATGTTGTTGTTCAGTCACCAAGTCATATATAACTTTTTATGACCCCATGGACTGAGCACGCCAGGCTTCCCTGTCCGTCACCATCTCCCTGAGTTTGTTCAAATTCATGTCCATTGAATCAATGATGCCATCCAACCATCTCATCGTCTGTTGCCCTCTTCTGAACCTTCTGCCTTCAATCTTCCCCAGCATCAGGGTCTTTTCCAAGGAGTCAGCTGTTTGCATCAGATGGCCAAAATATTGGAGCTTCAGCTTCAGCACAAGTCCTTCCAAAGAGTATTCAGGGTAGATTTCCTTTATGATTGACTGATTTGATCTCCTTGCCTTCCAAGGGACTCTCAAGAATCTTTTCCAGCACCACAGTTTGAAAGCACCAATTCTTCGGTGCTCTGCCTTCTTTATTGTCCAGCATTCACATCTGCACATGACTACTGGAAATGCATAGCCTTAACTATATGAACCTTTGTTGGCAGAGTGATATCTTTGCTTTTTAACGTACTGTCTAGGTGAATCATAGCTTTCCTGCCAAGAAGCAATCATCTTGTTTGTTTGAAAACATACTGATGGCCAAAAAGCACATGAAAGGATGCCCAATATTACTAATTATTAGAGAAATGTAAATCAAAACTAGTCCTTTCAACCTTGATTCAGGATTTTCTTATAACATAGTGTCTATACTCTTCTTAATTTTAAAGCTTATAATGAAATATTAGGTAATAATTTTCGTCTGCTTATAGTCATATATCTCCACTGTTCTTTCAGTATCCAGTAGGTTTTTCTTTTATCTCTTTTACTTGATATTTTTCTGTGAGGTTCAGTAACTCATCTTTAAATGAAGTTAATTTTCTTGTAGTTTTATGGATGTTTCCTGTGTAGGATGTAAGTAGGCAGAATATCTGTCTTGGCTTTAGAGTTCTCTGCTGAAGAATTTCTTCTTTAGAGTCTTCTGGGATATATGAAAATATATGGCCTCTCAGCATAGACCTTTCTCTGCTCCTTTCTCTTTTTTATTTTACTTTACAATACTGTATTGGTTTTGCCATACATCAACGTGAATCCGCCATGAGTGTACACGTGTTCCCAATCCTGAACCCCCCTCCCACCTGCCTCCCCATACCATCTCTCTGGTCATCCCAGTGCACCAGCCCCAAGCATCCTGTAACCTGCATCAAACCTAGACTGGCGATTTGTTTCTTGTATGATATTATATATGTTTCAATGCCATTCTCCCAAATCATCCCACCCTCTCCCTTTCCCACAGAGTCCAAAAGACTGTTCTATACATCTGTGTCTCTTTTGCTGTCTCTCATACAGGATTATGCTCCTTTCTTATATCTGTCTACTATGGCTTTCTCCCTACTCTTAGCCTAAATTAGGGATGCTTTCAGAGAAGATCTGTGCTTGCTCCTGTTTGGATTGAGGATGCTACTGACCACCCACTATGAAGTCCTCCTCTACATAGCAGTCTCAACCCTGAAGTGTGTCCAGAACTTCATCACTGATCCCAGTGCTGGCAATGTAATTTGCTTCCGGGATTTGCATTTTCTTATTGCTCACTCTTTCAGCCACTCTCTCATTTTTCCCTTTGTTTTCTTGTTTTCTTTTTGTTGTTGTTGTTGAAAGACTTACAACACTTTTGTTTTAGTTATTTCATTAAAGATGTATTTATTTTACTTTTTACCAACTCTCAGTTTTATATTACCAGGAACACTTTTCAGAGTACATAATCATCCATGTTGCAGAATTAGAATCATCTTACTTGTGTATTAAAAAATTTACTTGGTCACATAATTTCCTTGAGATGATGTGGAATCATTTAACCTGAGTATTCTACTTGTGATAAGCCCTCTTTAATGTATGCATTCTAGATTATTTGTGTTTGTAATGTTTATTCTTTTGAAAATTCAACATTTAGCTATAGATTCTACATCCATTCCATTTTGATTCTATTTGAATAGTTATTTTCTCAAGAGTAATATGAGAAAGGAGTGGGCAATGACCATGTTGTAGTTGAGAATGTGCCTCAAACCCACATTCTGATTAAAGCTCTTATGTCCACATCCTTTAGAATAGATCACTGGTTGACATTCAGTGTCCCTGCTTCAAGCAGAGCAAGTTACTGTGTGCATTTAGCATGCATGTGCATGTTTAGAGGCATAGTAAAAGCGCTTGACTAGCACCAAGTAATTGTTTGCAATTACAGGTAATTGAAGTAATTATTTTTCAATACATCTATTCTTCACATCTGCTCTATCATACATTTCTTATCTATTTTTGATTTTTATTATTACAGAGTAATCAACCATGCTATTTTCCATTCCATGCTACCTTTCCATTGTGAGGTAAGCTTCCTACTTTGCAGCTTGGCATATAATGGGAACTTCTGTGAGACTGTGCTAGCCTGGCAAAGTAAAATTATGATGAAAGTCAAAGTTATTAAAAACTTTACCTAGGTCCAGCTTTACATTTAGGAAATAGAGGTAAGGGATGGAAAAAGATAGTTGCTGTCTCTGATATTGTATCATGTCGGCAGAGAAGCACTTAATGATTTTAGTATGCTGAAGCAGAACTACTCTTCCCCTGCCCAGTTTTATTGATAATAAAATTTATAATTGACATATAGCACTGTATAATTTTAAGGTGTACATAATTAGAGTTTTAGTTATACATCATGAAATTATCACCACAATAAACTTAGTGACTATCCATCATCTCATATAGATACAAAAGAAGAGAAAAAATTTTTTCTTGTGAAGGAAACTCTGAATTTTCTTTTTTGTATATAACATACAGCAGTGTTAAGTATATTAATCATGTTATACATTACATCCCTAGTACTTATTATCTTATAATTGGAACTTGGTACCTTTTGACTACCTCCCAGTTCCTCCTCCCCACATCATCTGTCTCTTATCTCTTTTTCTGTAAGTTTGATTTTAAAGTGTAACTGGCATACAAAACTATGTTATCTCTTGACACACAACATAGGGATTTGATATTTCTATACATTTCAAGATGATCACCATGATAAGTCTAGTTACCATCTGTCACCATATAAAAATGTTAACTAATTATTGACTATATTCCCCACTCCTAGTACTTATTATCTTATAATTGGAACTTGGTACCTTTTGACTACCTCCCAGTTCCTCCTCCCCACATCATCTGTCTCTTATCTCTTTTTCTGTAAGTTTGATTTTAAAGTGTAACTGGCATACAAAACTATGTTATCTCTTGACACACAACATAGGGATTTGATATTTCTATACATTTCAAGATGATCACCATGATAAGTCTAGTTACCATCTGTCACCATATAAAAATGTTAACTAATTATTGACTATATTCCCCACACTGTATATTTCATTCCCATGACTCATTTATTTTGTAACTGAAAGTTTGTACTTCTTAATCTCTCATAACTATTCTCTCCTACTTTCCATCACCTCCACTCTGGCAACTACCTGTTTTTTCTCTGCATCTATGATTCTGTTTCTGTTCAGTTATGTTTGTTCAGGTGCTTTCTATTTTTACATTCGACAAATAAATATTTGTCTTTCTGTGTCAAATGTATTTCACGTAGCATAATACCCTCAAGGTGCATCCATATTGTTACAAATGGCAAGATTTCATTGTCTATGCTGAGTAATATTTCATTGTGTGTGTGTGTATATATATATATGTATATACACATATGTATTGTAGCTTCTTTATCCATTCATCTATCAATGGGCACTTATAATAGGTTGCTTCCATATCTTAGTAATTGTAAATTATGTTTATAATTAAACTGCATGTATCTTTTCAAAAATTAGTGTTTTCATTTTCTCCAGCTCCATACCAGGAAAGGAACTGCTGAATCATATGGTACTTGAATGCCAGCAAAACATCTACTTCTACTTTATTGATTATGCCAAAGCCTTTGACTGTGCACATCAAAACAAACTGTTGAAAATTCTTCAAGAGATGGGAATACCAGACCACATGACCTACCTCCTCAGAAATCTGTCTGAAGGTCAAGAAGCAACAGNAAAAAAAAAAAATCCTTGAACTTAGGAACCAGCAACTTAGAAGGGAAGTCAGCATTCAGACAGAGTGAGAATCAATAGCCTCTGGTGGTCAGGAATTGAGTATGCTGCTATAATAATATTCAAGCTATTATTTCCATACTCTTTGGTACTCCCTCATCCAGTTTTGATAGTCAATGAAGAAGTCCAGCAACACCAGATTGAGAAAGCCATGTGGGTCAGGTATTTAGACTCTCTTCAATGAAACTACTGGGTGAATGTGTTCTTATTTAGCCAAGGAAAATATTAAAGTACAATGCTATGATCATCTACCACATAAGATTGATAAAAGAATTGCCTACACAGATTTATTTAGGCTTTTGCTTGAATAGCACCATTTAAAATACAAAACTGCTTATGCCTTTTTTTATAGTGTTGCATTTAGTATATCTTTTTTTAATCTTTTTTTTTTCTTCCTGCAAATAACAATTGGAATTTTATTAATTATGTGGCCTCACCTAACATCCTATATTCATTATGTGAATTGATTTTGACCCTGGCAACATATTTTCTTTAGCTGTTAAAAGCCACTTTATACTCCTATAATAATATTTTAGTAAAACTTTCAAATTGTTTTGGAGATAAAGATGTTTAGAAGATAAAATTGTGCACTAATACCTGTGGGCCAAGGATAGGAAATTTTGTTTACTTATCTTTATCTTAAAATAGAACAAATGTGATAGAATGAGAATCTAAAGAAAGCAGTTAGATCAATCATGTTGCTGTCTATATCTTCTAAGAACTTTAATATCGTTTGTCTACTTAACAAACCTCAGAATCATCTTTTGGTCGCATGCATTTAGTATGAGCTCTTAAAGTGTAATGCATTATACTGTTCTCCCATTAAAGTTAAAAGTTCTACACAACATCTTCTTTATCCATTCATCTGTTGATAGACATTTATATTGCTCCCATGTCCTGGCTACTGTAAGTAGTTCTATTATGAACATTGGGGTGCATGTATCTTTTCAAATTGTGGTTTTATCCAGATATATGCTCAGGATGGAATTTTGGATCATATGGTGGATCTGGACTCCTCTAGTGGCTCATTGGTAAATAATTCAACTGTAGTACAGGAAACATGGGTTTGATCCCTGGGTCAGGAAGATTCCCAGGAGGAGGGCATGGCAACCCACTCTAGTATTCTTGCCTGGGAAATTCCATGGACAGAAGAGTCTGTTGAGCTATAGTCCATAGGGTACAAAAGAGTCAGACAAAACTGAAGTGACTTAGCACACACGTCTGCCACAGTGGCTCTATTTTTAGCTTTTAAGGAAGCATCACACTGTCTTTCATAGTGGTTGTACCAGTTTACATTTCCACCAACAGTGTAGAAGGGTTCCCTTTTCTCACACCCTCTTCAGCATTAATTGTTCATAGATTTTTTGATGATGCCACACTGTCTTCTTTGGACTGTAATAACCTAAATGGAAAAATACTCTAGAGGAGAGTGGACATATGTACACATATAACTGAATAATTTTTCTGTACACCTGAAACTATCACAATATTGTAAGTCAGCTATATCATAAAATAAAATAAAAAATTAAGTAAATAATCAATGCAAAAAATCAATGACTTCCCCAGTGGCTCAGTGGTAAATAATACACCTACAAAGCAGGACATGTGGGTTTGATCCCTGGGTCAGGAAGACCCCTTGGAAGAGGGCATGGCAAACCACTCCAGTATTCTTGCCAGGAAAATTCCATGTATGGAGGAGCCTGGTTGGCTACAGTTCATAGAGTCACAAAGAGTTGGACATGACAAAACAAATGAGCAGGAGCGTAACTGAATCACGTTGCTGTACACCTGAAACTAACACAACCTTGTAAACTAACTATGCTGTAATGTAAGCAACCTAGATGTCCATCAGCAGATGAATGGATAAGAAAGCTCTGGTACATATACACAATGGAATATTACTCAGCCATTAGAAAGAATACATTTGAATCAGTTCTAATGAGGCGGATGAAGCTGGAGCCGATTATACAGAGTGAAGTAACCAAGAAAGAAAAACACCAATACAGTACAGTTACACATATATATGGAATTTAGAAAGATGGTAATGATAAACCTGTACGCGAGACAGCAAAAGAGACACAGATGTACAGAACAGCCTTCTGGACTCTGTGGGAGAGGGAGAGGGAGGGATGATTTGGGAGAATGGCAGTGCAACATGTATGATATCATAAGTGATATGAATCACCGGTCTAGGTTCGATGCAGGATGTAGGATGCTTGGGACTGAGGCACGGGGATAATCCAGAGAGATGGTGTGGGGCGGGAGGGGGGAGGTAGGGGTCGGGATTGGGAGTTCATGTACACTCGTGGCTGATTCATGTTGATGTGTAGCAAAACGAATACAGTATTGTAAAGCAAAACAAACTAAAAAATAAAAATTAATTAAAGAAAATAA
>SJXQ01006699.1:131792-143132 GCA_006408695.1 Aepyceros melampus | reverse complement strand
GAGGGTGGGGGGGGGGGGGGGGGAGGTGGGGGTTGGGATTGGGAGTTCATGTACACTTGTGGTTGATTCATGTCAATGTATAGCAAAATGAATACAGTATTGTAAAGCAAAACAAACTAAAAAATAAAAATCAATTAATTATTAAAAACAAAAAAGAAATAAAGCCTTCCCAGATGGTCTTCTCAAAAAAAAAGAAAAGAAAAGATTTTAAAAAGGAAACGATCAATGCAAAAAATTAAAAAAGTAAAAATCTCAAAACTTAAAAAACAAAGTTCTGGAAGTTTAATTCTTTGAGTAAGTTTTCCAGATAAATCAAATAAATGTTTATTTATCTCTAATCATCCAATGTAGAAACAGATTTTCTCTAGCAAACAACTGCCAAGCCTACAGATCTGTTTTTCCATGTCACCACATATTACCTGCAAATGAAACTCTAAATTTTACTTCTTACTTTCCATTAACAGTTGCTGAACCTTTCTGTTATTTTTATTTAATCTATTATTACTAGTTTGCACTACTTATTGTCACTGTAAATAGATACTCCAAAGTGGAAAACCTGTAAATATATAAAATTTTCACAATAAAATAGCCAGCATCATTCTATACATGATTATATATTTAATATGCTATTTGATTGAATGTAGCAATTAGGTTTTACCAGAGCATGTAAATATTGCATGCTTTATGACCAGGCCATAAATTGTTACAGCTACTTTAATGGATCAGGTCAATGATATTAAAAAGAAATCCATCATGTTTGTTGTCACTTGGAGAGAAAAAAAGGTTCTCAGAGTTTGCCTTAGACTTCCTGCTATCTCTGTATTATTGGCATGTTTTGACCTTGAATTGCTTGTAAGAACTACAGTTTATGAACTGTGGTCTGAAGAAAATTTAGCTAATAATTTTACCTCTACCATAGTAAATTCCACCTGCAGTAAAAGAAATAAAGAAAACACATTCTACAGTTTGTCACTATGCAGTAAACTTTAACTTTTGCCACTCTGAAAAAGAAAAATCACTTGAATACTGTAAGCAACATCATTCAGGAAAAAGAAAAATCAGTCAACATGAGTAGTGAATCAAATGAGTAAAGTACTTTACTCTGAGAGAGGATTTTTTAGTTTTCCCAATTTTCTATATAGATTTCAAACTTCTTGTATGGTTCAAAACATGCCTATAGACCTTTCTGATTCATAGCCTTCCATGATTCATGAGCTTTTGAGTGAGATCATCTGAATATATGCCTACTACTGCTTACAATTATAACAAGAACCCATTCATTTAGTAAAGATGATTAACAACAAAAAGATATGATAGAGTATTCCAAAGCTACTCATTCCTCTTCTTTTACTCACAATTTCATATCATCTCAGTATGTTTTATGGAATGATATAATACAGTTATGTGTGTCTGGCTTTTCCACAAATCATGAAGTTTTTGCTAAGCATATCAGTGCTCATTCCTTTTATATTTTTGTGTAGTATTCCATCAAGTGAACATACTACATTTTGTTTATCACAAATGGGTGATAATTTGGGCTGGTAGTGTTTCTTAGATATTAATATATATGCAAATATCTCAACAGAGTGCTTTAGCAGACAGGCTGCTCTCTCTTTCTATTGCATACTTCTTTACAGTGTGTATCCACATTTTACTTAACAACTCCTCCAGTGATGAAAACTGATAATTCCTTGAGATCACTAATAAAAACGAATAAAGTACCTTCTCAAAAATAGGAATTTACTGGATCACAGACAAAGTGATTAAAAAAAAATTAGATCCATATCACAATTATTCATGGTACCTAACCAATGAGTCAGTTGCCTTGCTTTAAGGTGCTGTGTGAGTAATTTCTTTTTGCTAATGACTCTTGTATAGCTTCCTTGTAGAGATGTTTTTAACTGTTCATGATAATTGTGCATGAAATACTCTCATTTACTTCATTCTAAAATAGCAGCCTTTTATAAGGGTGAAGTCAGCTATTTCCCAAGGAACTTTTAGCCTTAGCAACTATTTCTGAGAAAAATAACACCCTTGAATATCAAGAAAAACTTTACATATTAACGATGTTATTTTTGTCCTATAGTACAGTTCAGTTAGTTGCTCAGTCGTGTTTGATTCTTTGAGACCTGATAGACTGCAGTATGCCAGGCCTCCCATCACCAACTCCCAGAGTTTACTCAAACTAATGTCCATCAAGTCAATGGTGTCATCCAACCATCTCATCCTCTGTCATCCACTTCTCCTGCCTTCAATCTTTCCCAGCACTAGGGTCTTTTCAAAGGAATCAGTTCTTTAAAACAGATGTAAAGTATTGGAGTTTCAGTTTCAGCACGAGTCCTTCTAATGACACCCAGGACTGATCTCCTTTAGGATGGACTGGTTGGATCTCCATGCAGTCCAAGGGACTCTCAAGAGTCTTCTCCAACACCACAGTTCAAAAGCATCAATTCTTTGGTGCTCAGCTATCTTTATGGTCCAACTCACGTCCATATATGACTACTGGAAAAACCATATCTTTGACTAGATGGACCTTTGTTGGCAAAGTAATGTCTCTGCTTTTTAATATGCTGTCTAGGTTGGTCATAATTTTTCTTCCAAAGAGCAAGTATCTTTTAATTTCATTGCTGGTCAACATCTTCAGTGATTTTTGAGCCCAAGAAAATAAATTATTTCCTGTTTCTATTGCTTCCTCAACTATTTGCCACGAAATGATGGGACCAGATGCCATGATCTCAGCTTTTTTAATGTTGAGTTTTAAGCCAGCTTTTTCATTTCATCAAGAGACTCTTTTGTTTCTCTTGGCTTTCTGCCATAAGTGTGGTGCCATCTGCATATTGGAGGTTATTAATATTTCTCCCAGCCATCTTGATTCTTGCTTTTTTTTGGCCACAGTTGGCTTAGATTTCTTATTATAAATACTGATGTCCTATACATTTTTTTTTCAACCTCTTTCAGGTGTGTGGATTAAAAAAAAGTACTGCCAAAAGTGTCTGCCTGAAATAAAAATAGCTATGAAATTATCCAAAGTTGCTAGAATAAATCACAATTGATTGATAACCTTCCTCAAATTCATCTGCACCCTTTGAAACAAATAAATCATAGAATTTTGTTATTATTCTGTAGGGGTTTTCTGAAACACTAAACCTTCAGCTATTATTATTAATTTTATCCCTAATGTATTACAAACTACATGTCTCTAGAAACAACCTGCCATCTTGTTGGAAAGGCTTTTATAAAGTTGAGTTCTATATCTTCAAAATGCTGGTTATTGATTCTAGTGCCAGAAACATAATGAGTTTAAACTTGTTTATCTTGTACAGTTTTTCTTTACTGTGGTGGGGGACAAAAGTAATGGAGAACATTTCTAATCTGCGTTGTTGCAAAACCTGTTAACACCAAATGCAGTGGCATAAATAACTGTACAGCTAGAAATGGTTGCTAACTTCTATAGGTCCAATTATTAAACTCTCTGCTATATTAAAAAAAAATTAAAGGCATTTTTAAAAATTTACACCTATCAGTTTTTCAAGAGAACGGAGTAATAAATAAAACATGTGAATTTCCATAAATGCATTTCTAAGAGGAAATGCATATGATAACTAGTAACAATATTGTTTCTAAAAAATCAATGGTATTTTATTTTATAGACGACTAAGTAAAAAGTGATGTTCCAAATATATTAAAAAAAAAAAAAACAGAAAAATACCATCATTTTGAATCTATAATAGGTTGGCGATGCTGAAACATTTCCAATATTATAAAATTTTAAGTTATTTTGTTTTTTTTCCCAAGTGACTAGTTGTGCCAGTAATGCATTTATTTAGTGGATTTTTTTTCCATAATTGACAGCAATAGCTAAAATCAAGAAATGTACTTTTGTTATTTTCTGTAGTTTCTAAACCTATACTCTGTTTTTTTTTAACATTATAAAACTGATATTTTCATTCACAGTTGTGAATTATAGGTAATAATTGCATATTGCTAATTCTATCTGTTAATACTATCTACCCATTTGTTTTGACTTTTGAAATACCATTAGAAAAATTTTAATAGAGAGTAGGAACTTCAAAACAAACAACAAGAAAAATGATCACCAGGTAAGACAAAAGTAAGACTGATAAAATATATACAGCCAATGAGACTGATAAAATATATTATATGCAGTCAAAATGATTTAAATTAAGATCTGTATGATAAACTTCAGGCTTTTATAGGTTTACACATTTTCTAATAGGTTTCTTTACTTTCTCTTATCTCAAAATGATAATAATTTTAAAACAGTGTGCTCTCCTGGGGAAACAAATTATTTTCCTTGGTTTAGTCCTGTCTTTAGTAAAGAGAATAAACACTATTTTCAAAAATAGCATTTTATTCAATTTAACATCCTTGAATACTGTAATCATTATTTACTTCAATGTAATTTACCTGGAGATTAGTGATTTAAATTACCTATGAATACTTTTGAAATGTTCTTCTTCTGTAACATAGTGTAATGTAGTGAAAAAAAATTAGAATGTTGTTTTTAAAGTCAGAGAAAACCTAAATTCCAGCACTCATAATTTATAGATATGTAATACTAGGAAATATCAATAAACCCTGGAAGCATATTTCTAACTTAAGAAGACAGACTTAAGTGGTAGGGACATTATAAATGTTCAATGGACATTGTCAATGTTCACAGTATATGTTAATAATATAAAATACAATTCATCACTGACACAAATTACTCAAAATTAAAATATATATTAGCATGGGGAAGGGTACTGACAAGTTGATATTGAATATATATTATGGTCTGCAACAGGGATTTTCCTTGTTAGGTTTTGTATAGTAAATATATTATACCTTAAAGGCCACATCGTCTCTGCTGCTTCTACTAACCTGCCACTGTAATGTAACAGCAGCCATGCACAATGCATAAATCAATGCATATGACATTTTTCAATAAAATTTTATTTACAAAACAGATGGTAGGCTGAATATGGTCCATGGACTATAGTTTTCTAATCATTGATCTCCACATTAACCAGATTTTTTATTTTTAAAAAAATATTTCACAAGAATATTGAATTTCATCTTATATATAATAATTTTAGAAAAGCCCTGAACGTTAGAGAAGGTGATTAATAAAATCCAACTAGCTAAGGATACAATCACTTTTATTTATCATCAGCTTATCAATTACCAGGCAATTACCAAATGCCACAAACACGAATATTATACTTGCCATGTGTGTGTGTGATCAGTCATGTCCAGATCTTTGTGACTCCCTGGACTTTAGCCCTCCAGGTTATTCAGTCTATGGAGTTTTCCAGGCAATATCGGAGTGGGTTCCCATTTCCTCCTCCAGGAGATTATTCCTGATCTGGGGATCAAACCCAGGTCTCTTGAATCTCCTGCACTGGCAGGTGATTCTTTCACTGCACCACCCTGGAAGCCCAGATACTTATATAAAACTATGTAAAGGGTACTGATATTATCTTCACATTACAGGTTAGGAAATTGAGTGCAAAGTGCTAACATTGCCTGAGATTCATACAGCACATATAATAATACATTTATTAAAGGACATATGGGCTCCATCATCACATAAATATGCAGTGTTGGCACAGTGTGTACTGTAACCTTAAGCATTGGCTTCAAGACTGACATTGTTCCATCTTAATGTAAATCTTCTCATTTTTTATCCTACATCACTGAAATAAACAAAATGCAACTGTATCTGAATGTCATGAAAGTTTGTGATTTAAGCAGATGCTGTCACCTCGGATTGTCATTTGTACAGACTATAACACAGTACTTTTTCTAATATAATCCAAGGCAATGTTTTATACAAAAAAAAAGGTTGCTTTCTTTTTTTTTATTTTTCATTCACTACAAATGCAGACCATGTTTCAATTCAAATTCATTGAAGTCAATCCAATTCAATCTATTTTCTTCCATTGCCATGAATTTTGATGCTCTAATAGACATATTAATAAAAAAGGAGCAAATACACCAGCACCAATAATACATGGGATATGTTTTTGCTTTTATCTTTATGTTACCCCAGCTTTTGTAAATTACAAGATAATATCAGTTTTACCTCTACCCTGGAAGGCCTTTACCTGCACAGCTTATAGAAGCTCATTGACAATATCTTGACTTTTTTTTTTTTATTAACAAGCCAGCATCACATTGGTTGGTGTAGTCTAGGCATGATATGCTCTTTTCTGTTAACCTTGACCAGAGATGTCTCTATCCTGTGGATAAGAGTAGAGTGAATGTATTTGAAAAGTCTCATAAGGAAAAGCCCAAGCAGAAACCCCAGGCAGACTAAATGCTCCATCACTTCAAGGGGCTACTCTAGCAAAGGGTTTGGGTTATTAGTCAATTGAGTATCTTTGGAAGATTCCGTATCATTTCCTTGGACTTAACAACCTTCAGTATGACTGCATCGATTGGATCATTTCTTACATAGCTCGTGATTTCCCTTTATGTTGTACATTAAAAGAACTGTTAGCACTTGCTAAGCCTACCCTTCCCAAAATATAAACATCTGTCAGAGTCATAACACTATAGGATGTTTGTGGTCACCCTTTGCATATGGAAGCTTTCTGTGAGGGAATGTCCAATGTTCGGCTGAAGGCTGCTCTCCTTACTGAAAGGTTTCCCCTCCCAGCAGATACCTGGAGCACCAATAGGTCACACCTATCAAAAGCAAGAGGATGTTGACTTTCCATTTCTAGTTTCTGTTGCTTTTAATTCTTCCTGTCTATATTTATCTATATGTATTTCTGGAATCAGAGAGCTTTTTTCTTTTTTCACATTTCGATTATTTGATTCTGTTTTAAAGTAAACTTATCTGTCTGTGGATAAATGGGTAAATTGGACTTGGCTCAAATTTAAAATGTTTGTGTTTCAAAGAAAACCATCAGAAGGTGAGAAAACTTCCATGCAATTAGAGAAAACACTTATTAATCATATTTTGTAAGAGGTTATTCTTTAGAATTTATAAAGAATATATGACTCAATTAAAAAAACAAAAAACAGATAACCCAGCTTAAAAAATGGGGAAAAGATCTGAATATATATTTTTCCAAAGAAGATACACAAGGGGCCAATGCATTCAAGAAAAGATACTCAACACCACTAGTCATCAGGGAAATGCAAATCAGAACCCCAGTGAGATATAACTTCAATCTACTAGGATGGCTAGAATTGAAAAAAAAAAAAAATCAGATAACTAGGATTGACAAGAAATGGGAAAAGCTGGGATCTGTATATAGCTCTGGTTAGGGAGTAAAATGATGCATCAATTTGGGAAACAGTCTGACCTTTCCTCAAACTGGTAAACATAGAGTCACCATAAGACCCAGCAGTTCCACTGCTTGGAATAGTCCCAAGAGAGATAACAATAGAAACTTGTATATAAATGTTTATAGCTGCCAAAACTTAGAAACAGTCAAAATGTCCATAAAGGGGAAATGGATGAGCAAAATGTAGCATATCCTTACAATGGAAATTTGTTGTCATAAAATGTAGCAAAATACTGAAACATGCCTCAAGAATGAACCACGAAAACATTCTGTTAACTGGAAGAAGCCAGTTCCAGTCACAGAAGACCACATATATAAGATTCTATTCATATGAAATATGTACAGAGAGAAGGTAGCCTTAATGTTTTACTGGTTGGGAAGTGATGGTAGGATAGTCGGGTGATATCTAAATGATATGTGGTTTCTTTTTGAGAAGTCAAAAGTGTTTTAAAATTGACTGTGTTGATGGTGGTATGTGTCAATGAATATCAAAAAACATTGAATTGTACCTTTTAAGTGTGTAAAGTATATGATATGTGAATTATATTTAAATAAAGCTTGTTTCAAAAGAAATAATTCTTGAAAGAGAATTTGTAATATTTTATAGAGATTCTTGAATACTAGACTGAAGGGATGGAATTGTAGTCAATGTGAATTTAAATGATGAAAATTGTGTGATTATAAGTGGGTTTTAGGTCATGAATTCTTATGGAAGTGTGGATAATATGTTAGGAAAAAACAGAGATGCTGATGGTACAAAGATCAGTTAGAAAACTATTGCAAGAAAAAGGAAAATAGGTGTGTGCATGTGTGTGTGCACATGTAACAAGAGTAGTATCATTCAAACCGTTAAAGAAATAGTGTAATAATATAGCTATCTTATGTTGCACTGCCCATTATTAGAGTCTTTTCTTAAAGCTCAAATCAATCAGAGAGACACAAGATGGCAGAGGAATAGGACGGGGAGACCACTTTCTCCCCCACAAATTCATCAAAAGAACATCTCAATGCTGAGTAAAATCCACAGGGCAACTTCTGAATGCTAGCAGAGGATATCAGGCATCTAGAAAAGCAGAACATTGTCTTCAAAAACAGGTAGGAAAAATACAAAAGATGAAAAAACAAAGGAGGTAGGGAGGGAGCTCTGTCCCGGGAAGGGAGTCCTGTCCTGGGAAAAGAGTTTAAAAAGAGAGAAGTTTCCAAACGCCGGAAACACTCTCACTGCTGATTCTGTGGCGAGTCTTGGAAGAACAGAGGACAACATAACAGAGAAGAAAAACAAATGGGTGATTAAGACCAACAGATTACGAGCCCAATGGTAACTCGCCCAGCGGAGAAGCAGAGCAGAGGCCTGAATCCACCACTAGCAAGTGGGAGCTGGGCAAGGAGGCGTGGGCAGCAGCGCTTCTTAAGAATCGGGCCAGAACGCCCGTGCGTAACCAGAGCGAACTAACTCGGGCTAGCACACCAGACTGTGGGACAGTTACCACGCAAAAAGCTCTAACATAAGACACCGCCAGGACCGCGCACAGAACAAAGGATGGAACAAAAACAGCCGGCTGCAGACCATCCCCCGCCGGCGACAGGCAGCCAGAGCCGTAAGGGCTGGAACGTGGCAATCGCAGCCCCGGAGAGACTTTACTGACCAAACTGCAAGCAGGCTTCTTTGCTAACTGAGACTTCTTGGGGTGCTGGACAGTCACAATTTGCCTGAAAAAAGGTGCCAGGGGTACACCCAGAAAACTGAGCAACAGGAAAAGGCGATAAGCTGCGCGACTGCACTCGCCAAACACCTGAGCTACTTGGTCCTGGGAAGGGCACAAAATGCAGGCCCAATCGAGTCTGTGACTACCTGGGCGCTGAGCCTGAGAGACTTAGACCAGGGAGGTGCATGCAACCTAGGGCCGGCCTCAGAGGGTTCCCGACAGAGAAACGTAGAGCCTGAGCATTGTACGCCGGGTGTAGGGGCAGGCCCGGCGGGGCTGAGACACTGCGAATATAGGCCAGAGCTATTTGGTAGCAGCATCCCTCCCTCCCCACAGCGCGACTGACCAAGTGAGACTTAAAAAAAAAAAAAAAAGAGTGACTTACACCACCCCCCTGTGTCGGGGGGAAATCAGACACTGAAGAGACCAGCAAACAGAAGAAGCTAAACAGAGGGAACTGCCTTGGAAGTGATCCCACACTGCCTACAACACCAGAAAAGTCCCAGAAATATCTTTACTATTGTTTTCAACCATTCTCTTTTTTTAATTATTATTATTTTTTTGGTAGATGTTTTTGTTTGTTTTATCTTCCTTTCTTTTTCTTCTTTTTTTTTTAAATTTTTAAGTCCTCAATTTCTCTTTTAACTTTAATTTTTATAACCTTTTCAAAAAAAAAAAAGACCCTATTTTTAAAGCAAATGCCATATATACATATATATACAATTTTTTTGTTTGTTTGTTTGTTTTTGAGTGGCTGTTGGTGTTGGCCCTTAATAATTCCTGTGATTTTTTTTTTTCTTCTCTTCTTGTTCTTCTTCTTTTCTTTAATATTGTATTTTTGAAAATCCAACCTTGACTCTAAATTTTTAATCTTTGCTTTTTGATATTTGTTGTCAACTTTTTACATTTAAAAACCCAATCTTCAGTTCCCAATTGTACCTGAGAGTGAGATTACTGGCTTGACCACTCTCTCCTCTTTTGGACTCTCCTTTCTCCCCAGTAGGTTGTCTCTCTCTCCTCCCTCTCCCTTCTCTTCTCTACCCAACCCTGTGAATCCCTGTGTGTTCCAGACGATGAAGAACACTTATAGAACTGGTTACAGGCTGGATCTGTCTCTCCCCCTTTTCATTTCCCTCATTTATCCTCCTGGCCACCTCTGACTACCTCCTTCCTCTCCTCTTCCCTGTATAACTCAGTGATCATCTCTGAGCGGTCCAGACGGAGGAGCGCACATAAGGAAGTGATTACTGGCTAGCTTTCTCTCTCTTCTTTTGACCCCACCTCATCTATTTCCAGTCATCTCTAACTAACCCTCCCTCTCCCTTTCTTTACGTAACTCTGTGAACCTTTCTGGGTGTCCCTCAATGTGCAGAAACTCTTCATCTTAACCTAAATGATTTATCATTTGCGCTATATAGATGGAGAAGCCTTGAGGTTAGTGTAAAAATAAAACTGAAAACCAGAAGCAGGAGACTTAAGCCCAAATCCTGAGAACATCAGAGAACTACTGAACCCAGGGAACATTAATCGATAGGAGCTCATCAAACGCCTCCATACCTACACTGAAACCAAGCACCACCCAAGGGCCAACAAGTTCCAGAGCAAGACATACCACGCAAATTCACCAGTAACACAGGACTACACCGCTGAGTTTCAATATACAGGCAGCTCAAGTTACTCCAAAACCATAGAGGTCTCCTAACTCATTTCTGGATACCTCATTGCACTCCAGAGAGAAGAAATCTAGCCGTACCCAACAGAACTCCAACAAAAGCATCCCTAACCAAGAAACCTTGACAAGCCACTGATACAACCCCACCCACAGTGAGGGAACCCCAAAATTAAGAGAATTCTACAAATTCCCAGAATACAGAAAGGCCACACCAAACACAGCAATAAAACCAAGATGAAGAGACAGAGGAATGCCCACCAGGTAAAGAAACAGGATAAGTGCCCACCAAACCAAACCAAAGAGGAAGAGATAGGGAATCTACCTAAGAAAGAATTTCAAATAATGATAGTGAAACTGACCCAAAATCTTGAAATCAAAATGGAAGCACAAATAAATAGCCTGGAGACAAGGATTGAGAAGATGCAAGAAAGGTTTAATAAGGACCTAGAAGAAATAAAAAAGAGTCAATATACAATGAATAATGCAATAAATAAGATCAGAAACACTCTAGAGGCAACAAATAGTAGAATATCAGAGGCAGAAGATAGGATTAGTGAAATAGAAGATAGAATGGTAGAAATAAATGAATCAGAAAGGAAAAAAGAAAAACGAATTAAAAGAAATGAAGACAATCTCAGAGACCTCCAGGACAATATGAAAC